>JAYRCB010000362.1:171887-223761 GCA_036026315.1 Trachelus stipa
TGCATCTTGTAAGTGCATATTATATGCACTGCAACGTCATGGTCAATAGTCTACTCCATTCTGCTGCATTTGTTGCAGTTATATCGTGACGTCACGAGCCGGACAAAATGACGTGACAACGCGCCAGGATACATGGGGGTTGCTTTATTATTACCATAGGGATAAATTTAACACGTGCTTCCGCTCCGCCATAAGTAACTGCTTGTCGCGTCAGCTAAGGGTGAAAACCATAAAACCCCAATTGACACATTTTCAGGTACGGCTATACAGAGACTATCAAATAAAACTCACGCGTGCCAGTAGTCATGCCATACTAAAGCGGCGTTCACAACGTCACTCGTATTATTTTTCTTCTTCCTTTTTCACGTAATATAATTATGTTAAAAAATCACGCGTACATAGTACACTAACTTTGCACGTCACCGCACAAACGTCGTTGGCGAAATTCAGCAATGTAAATGTAATCACGTCACTTTGAACGCGACGATGTTTCCTCTCGTTCGTAATTCGCCGTTCGCTGACGTAGCGAAAATATTTAAAACGTCAAGCAAGGGTTTGCGTTACAGCTTTAGTTCACGGGTAATGTGTTGGACCACGTGTGTTTTTTGTATATCTATATACATACATAATAGTGCACATGGGACAGGTACGCGTTGTGAAATTTAACTGTATTTCTGTACGAGCGAAACGGCGTCATTGCGAATCTCGAGAAAGCGTCGTAACGTAACAATGGGATTCGTCACGGTGGGTAAAGTAGTAGTAAAATAGTGGTGTTCATTAAAAAAGCGTAAACTCGAAGTGAAATAGAATTTTTATTTTATCCGTCAAAAAGGTCAAAGCGATAACGATAATTCGCGGTAGATAAGGGAAATAATTATTATATTTCAAGGTCGCGAGAATGCGTCGCGACGTCGACGCTTCGATTTCCAGACGTCCTTTGATCGATAATTTTTTCTTCTTCTCATTTCCCGGACACCGGGTATACCTTTGGCGCCTGCAGCTCTAAGAATACGCTGGACTCTCCGTTGATCTTGCTTATCGAAAATTTGCGAATCCGGGAAAGGCGAACCTTGGAAGTGGCAGGAAGACAGATAGGCTGTGGATTGGACGCAGGGGATGCTGGGAAGGGGTAGGAGAGTAAGGTGGGTGGCGAGAGGGTGGTGGAAAAAGGGTTGAGACCAAAAGACAACTAGTGGTAGGTATAAGGGATGAAAATAGGGGTGGAAAAATTTATAGTGGGATACGCGGTTTTTTCATTGTTACCTGTCACACTGTAACCAGTGCAAACGCACGTGCTCGTATGTGTACGATAAGACCCTCGCACGTGTGTGAATTGCTTGGCTCCTTTCCAAAATCGATAAAATCTTGGATGCGAATGAATAAACGAAAAAAAAAAAAGAAAATATTCCTAGTGTCGTTACAGTTTACGTTTTCTACGGTTAGTTAAGCTGCAATCAGCTTAGCGCGAATTAAAATGGATTTTTGAACTGACCAATGAGAGCCGGACCGAGTGACGAGGGGGTGAACATGGTTATATGTGTATACATATGTATATGCATATATGAATATGCACCTATGGGATATTTTCTATGTGTTAGGTGGGCGTGCGGGGGGAAGAGGGGAGGGTAGAAAAAAAAAGCAAGGGTAAAGTTTACGTGGCAGTTTCATTAGCCGCATTTACATTCATTTGACGTTGTTCGTGCGTAACGATCATGCGGTCAGGTTAGACTGGGTCTGGTAATGGTACAGCCTTACCTGATACTGGCTCTGGTACAAGTTGTTAGTCGTACCAATCAATTTGTAGGAATTTACTGGAACACCTTGGAACGGAAAAGTGGATTTTGAATTACTTCAAAATTAAGATTGCTGCGGTTAATTGTTAATTGATTGAATAAATTTGACACTTTTTTGTAAATCTTTTTTTTTATATATGAAACGGGACTTTATCGCGTTCGATTAAGACTGTATCACGGTTTTCTGATGTTTTTGACAACGCAGTGCCTAGGGATTTTTTTTTCATTTTGAAGAAGATACCTTATCGTATACCGTAAGTGAATATTTTTTTTATCGATTTTAATCGACCGGTATTCCGCTATTTGGAATGTAACTTAAAAATAACTAGCATGGGCTTTCTTCCTGCAAGATTCCCCTAGCCGATCCAGGACTGCCAACTCGTGACTCTCGAGGGGTCGGAAAGTGCAGAGGGTCGAAAGTTACGGCCCGCGGCTACCGGCTACGAGGGTTCAGGCGTCTGGGAATGTATTATGGCGAACAGAGTATGGCGAATGGGTTGCCAGAGATATTAGTGGTTATATTACGCCGTTTGTAGTTAGTCGTTCGTTTCCAGTATTACGTCGCAAACTAACCGCCCTAGTCCTACCCTAGGGACATTTGGAAAGATGGACAGAGATAAAGGCAGATATAGAACTGGAATTGGGACGTACCTATATGCAAGTGAACTGCAATTTCTGCATTCAATTAAATTTATTTTCATGGTTATTATTATTTATTAGGATTTAGATGTACAGCCTGATATACCGTTTGGTGTGTCCTATGTAATTTGTATATGCACTTTTATATGCACTTTTTATTTATGCATCTCATACATTGCATTAACATTCAAATTTTATTGGTCTCCGTCCAATTTGCTTTCGTCTCGTTTACCTTTGCTGCCGTTAGGAACTGAGTGCATTGTCGGGTCTGAATTTTCTGGGAATTTTGGAAATGCACTTTTCGAGGCCAAGTTGGATTTTGTATAAATCGAAATATTTTTCGAGTAAAATAAATGAAACTAGGACAAGAGAACGAACGTTGCTTATGCGGGTTATCGCGAAGCAGAGACTCGTATGACCTATGCATATCTCTGCATGAATTCTGGTATTTTATCAGATATGAAAATTGGGGGTTGGCAATACTGTGTCCGATGGATGAAAAGGCGGATACGTATAGGCAAACAGGCGCGTTCGTTTATTCGTATTCGAGTATCGTTTCTGAGACGAAGAAATTTCTCCGTGTTTCCTGGAAACTTCGGGACGATGGGTTCAGGTTGAGTAGGAAATGCAGAAATGGCCTCGGGGCTGCGCAAGCAAGAAACGCGGGGGATGAAGTGGCAGGGGAGAAAATAAGAGTAAAAGAGAATAAAAATGTAAGGGTAGTTCCTAAGGTGCACAAGACGTTTGTAGAAGAAAGGAATAAAGGGGGAGGGCAATGGGGTCTGGCTAGTAAGGGTGGCTCTACCAACTTGAACAATATCTCTCAAGATGCTACGCTGGCAGCACCTAGCTTTCACCCTAGGAACTTTGTCTCGGCCTGTTGGCTACACTGGTCCGAATTTACGCGTTAAGAACTTTCACGTATTCCATTCTAAAGGGTGGTTGAATAGTTCATCGCTTGATCCTTTTTGACCGAGTGTGACCAGGTGAAACGAAAGGAACTAGACTGAAAAAATAAAAAGTCCCTATACGCTCTTCCGTATAAACAGTTCATATATCATATACACAACGTTAAGGAAACGACTCTTTTCCTAGTTATTTCTATGCACTACGCGTGCAGCCTGGAACTTTGCTCACCACCGGATGTTCAAATAAATTATTTAATGGCCACCTCAGTTAAGGGTTGACCCTCCAACTTAAACTCGAGTCAGACTAGCTGGAGATCAGGATGATGAATGTTTCAGCTGGACCACTGGGTATACTGAAAAATATATGAATCTTCGTGTAAGTAAATATCACACACGGGTCGTTGTGAAGTTTAGCGTTTACACTGATAAGACAGTCCATCGAGGGAGACCCGAAATCTAGAAGGGTTAAGTCCATTGACCGTCTAGGGAATTTTCGTTTAACCCTGAATTCACGTTGGCAGCAGTGTAAAGCAGCTCAGACGCTGTCGTTTGGGATAATTTGAGATTTTTTGAAAATCTGCATATTGAAATTTTCGAATTACGTAACAGTGCTACCAACCCTTTTCATACGGTTAGTATAATTTTTTCTTTGCGTGTCCACGTGTGGGTCAGCCTTGAAGATTTTTTTTTTTTACTTCCTTCGACGTCTCGCTTTCATAGCATCCGTGATCGCTTTTCGTCATCCAATCTTTTTCATTTTTGGATAACGCAGCACACAGTCTAATTCTGGTGTGTTCAACGTCGGGACACCGATAGTTCGGAACAGCCGCGGCTTCCACTTAACGACTGTTATGGGCGTAAACGGCCGTGACGCTCCGATGTGTTATACGACACGCTCGTTAAGCTGCGCTACATCCCTCCTTCGCCTACCCGATCGGTGGTCAAAGAACGGAGTTTCCACGAGGCGAACTACCGTGCGCCATGCGGCCACCTCGTTGAGACTCTTGTACTCCGGCAATAAGGTTGGCGGCTGCCGGTGCCGGGTGGAGCGCAGGGAGTGCGTTACGAGGTTCGGTGTCGGAACCGTGTAACGTAAGTGTCGTGAAACGTCACTCCGGACCAATAAGAGAAAAGTATCGAGAGATAGGAGTAATCTGAAACTTTGAATGATTTCAGTCATTTTTTTGTCTACGCGACCATTGAAAAGTCGCCGGTATATATTGCTTTTACATTTATCATATAACTTCCGAGCACTACTTTTGAATTCTCTGTGGGTGCTTTTTATTTCGATTTTTTTTCCCCCGGTTTTTTTGGGGCGGGTGGGTGGCTTTTTGTTTCACGCAAAAAGAAACCAAATGGAAAACTACGTGACTCGCGAAACACGGTAGTGCTCTTGGTGGAGTGAATCCTTTATATTTTTTTTTCAGATTTTTTTTTCGTCCACTCTACTCGCGCGTATTATGCAAGTGCTTTTATGTATTTCGGTACGAAAGTCTGTAGATTTTTTTTTATTTTTTGTACTTTACGTTCCTTCATGTAAACGAGCCATTATCACTCTTATTTTATCGTTACGTTCTCTTTGCGTGTTGCCGTTAGGCTTTTACATCGTTTTCGAAATCGCTCATTGATCTTTCTAGTCTCGTGGCGCTTAAGATACGGTTAATGTTTCTTAAGAGTTGTTGCCGGGTCGAAACGATTCTTGGTTACCCCATTTTCTTTTACTTCCGAATATGTCACAGGGATATTGTTTCGTGGACTATAAATTTTTTTTTATCTCGATCTTTTAATAAACCAGTTTTTTGGCTTTGCGTAATTTCAAGCTCGCATTGAAATGTCATTTTGGACTCCCACCTGCTGGCACAAGGTGCAACGTTGAATTTGGACTATAGTCGGCCCTGGGGCACTGACGCCTCTGGCACTGACCAATATTCGGCACTGAAATTTTGAAACTGACAGTGCCGTCACTAAACCGTGGGGCTACCTGTGTCTGCACCCTCTACATATTTAAAATTACTGGTAGCGCGTTGCTTCTTCTAGGGAGAGCACTCTCACTAGCTACGTCCCTGGTGCTCAAATGCCACTGGACGACCTGCATCAAAATCTATCAGTATCGCAGGTCCGACTGTATATTGAAAATCGATGTGCCCCCTTTCCCTGTCGCGGAAAAGCGTCCTGTCAATCTGTCGGCTGACTTTATCCGGGAAAACATTTTCCGACTCCATTCGTATGGGAGTCTGGGCATCAGCAGGACAGGGAACGATAAGATAAACTAAATAAATAATTCAGCGTCCAGTAACGCGAGTACCAGGGGCCCCGGGTTAGGGCTTTGATAACCTTCTCCACCTCCGTCACGTAGTGGTTGAAGTCTAGTTGCTTCGGACGTATCTTGAATCTTGCCAACTCTAGTCTCGCCCCCATGCGGGTGGCCCAGTTTGTGGATTTTATATAAAAAAAATTCAAGGAGTGAGAGGGGAGGGGTCTCTGCCGGGTAATCTGGACCAAGAGAAATAAAAGAAAATATACAAAGCGAAAAAAAAGCTAAATAAATTTAACGAATTTGACATTATTATTTTATCGATCAAACTGCAGATGCTATTTTTATATAAATATTTTTTAACCATTTCACTTACCGTTGCACCCCTACTCCATTGACTATGTTCGGTCCTGACATCCTCGTAAGAAAGTAACCAGACGGCAAGTGCAGGTATCTGTCTTACAACCCGGCGACTTCGTCCCGACATCGAAATCAGCCTTAATGACGTCGGTGGCGAATCGCAAAGTGGCCGCGACGCTTGTACCGTTGCAGTAATAAGTTAGTCAAATTTGAAAAATGCCCGTTCCCTCCGAGTGAACTTTGAATCTTATTAAAGTTTAACGTGCGTACAGTCGACTTCAAAAGTATACCATCCCCGCGGACGTTTAACTATAGATACTCTGATTACGATCGATCCGTAGCGATGATCGACATATACAGATGAAATTTGCGATCCACGAATGAAAAATCGAATTAATCATCTTTTTTTAACTCTCGCGGAGGTTCATACCCAAATCAACTCCGTTCGATCGATAATGCTCGTAAGGCCCTGAGAAATCGATCGGATCCCATTTATACGCCATAGATCAACGCGACGTGCTCTAACGAGGGCCGGCTGTTCGATTCGATTGAATTTATCATATCGATCGGCAGTACGATCGGACGAGTACCGATCGATCGAATAAATCTATCGCTGTTAAAAGGACCCGCGCGTAACACCACGCGCGTAAATTCATTTCGAAACCACCTTAAGCCTGGGCATTACTACCGATCTCCTGTGTCTCTTGTACTAATCGGCTCGGATCGATTAGTGATCGGTATTGAACTTACCCTGGTAAGACAGGTAATACAGGCATAATTCTTGCGAGACTACAAGATGCTTTGAGTGTCCCTTTGCTCTTAGTATCGGTAATAAGCCACTTACGTTATTCTGTGTGTGTGTGTGTGTGTGTTTATATATATATACATATAGGTAAATTGGATAACTGGACTATAACGCGATATAGGATTGGTAACATACCAAAGTATACACATAGCGATATGCAGTAACATATGTATATCTATACTGGGCCCCAGCGATCTACAGTATAGAGAACTTGAGCAATGCACGGCCCACGCCCTTTTGTACGACAGACTGGGCCAGTGTGTAAAAAAAAAAGACCCACGGGGCCCTTGCACACGGAATACAATATTGTTTCTGCTTGTCCGACACGGCTGCTTCGCTTGTGTCGTCACAGCGTTAGCAGTCTCGCTTGTGCGCATGCGCGCACGTCTCGGGCCCTTTCCGGCCCTTCGGCACAGTTTCGCGTGGGCTGACGTACCGGCACTGGAATGCAAGAATGCCATAATGGACGCGGCGAACGATACTTCACCAACGACAGGGACGTTCTTTGTGGGTGCCGGCGACTTTATAAGTCCACGGGTTTATATACGGGAGATTGCGGGAAAATGACGCGGAATCTTTGTAATGTCGAGGGGGGGGTCGAGTTTTATGTGGGAGCCATACGGATTGCTTGAGAATTGCTCGACGGCGTCTGAATTGGTAGCATAAAAATTCTTGGTGCAAGTTTTTTTAAATTTTTTTTTGTAACGTGTATCCTTAATTTTTTTTTATCCTGAGAACAGGTTTAATTGGCCTGACGAGTACGGTTGGTTCTGGATCCGAAGAAAAGTCTTGGACTTGATTACCCGTGTGTATTTATTTTTGTAAAAAAAAATATGAATTGGTGTTTAATGTATTAAAACATTTTTTTTCTTACTCGGGCGATCCTCGAAATTGATGTAAATGATGGATTTCGAAAATCAGTCGTTGAAAGTTTAAGTTATTTGAAATTAATTTCGCGCTATCTTTCGCTCGTACGATCGCGAATTAATTGTATCGCACGGTTCGTTGGCTGTCTGGGTGTACACGGAAAAGATAATTTCCTGGATAACCTGTTCCTTTTGTTCGATTCGATTTAATCGTGTTATTTTCTCACCTTGGCGCACCCGCTTTTACATGGAACAGACGCCTAACGAAACCCCTCGTTACGTGGCATTGACAACGCGCGTAAACATCTCGTGGGGAGTGGCAAATGCGCGGGTGTTAAATCCGAGTAAACCAATATCCTGCGGCGTGCAGTTCACGGGAGCGTCCGATAGATGGAACTGATAAAAGGAACAAAGTGGAACGTAATAGAGAAACGAGAATAAGCATACGTAACGGTGAAGATGAAAGAGGAAGAAAAAAAAAATTAAAAAAAAATTCAAGCAAATCATACGGAAAAGTGCATACGTGCGACCGGTGCACCACGGTGCATCGAATCGATGCACATTGCACTCCCTTGGAAAAATGCAGGTCTTGGCTAACGAACCCGTTCTCTTTTTTGTTTCAGGTGAGTCACGAACCCCAGTCAAGAGTAGTGATTCGCCAGGTTGTACCTTACATGCTGTACACGGGTAACTTGGACAATTTGAGGGGCGGGAGAGGGTGAGAGAGAATTTCGTTCACTGATATATACAGGTAAGAAGTGCGCATGCGCAAGTGAAAGATACTCGTTCGATTTAAGTGTAATAATTTGTTAACGAAACCTCTGTGGTACCTGTCCGGTACCAAGCTGAAGATTGGTACCAGGGTCCCTCGTTGGTACCTTCGAGCTGTACTTATTGCTCGAGCTAGATTCTTCTTTATTCTCAAAACGAAAGGTCATTCTATGGGATATCTTTAAAACCGGTCCCGACGCTCTCGAGATCGGAGGTTAGACGAAAATCCGTTGGCGCTCGCGTCGCCACTCTGAATTTCTCCCCGCTTACCATCTCAGAGACCAGGTTTCAATGATAAATCGTCTTACGCGGTAGCTTAGGCCTCGGCAGAAGATCGAGTAAAGCGAATTAAAATGAGACACGTGCATTCATTGCCTTCGTCTTGCGAAATCCTGATTAATAGCGGGATAATATTGTGCAAACACTGTAATATCCTGGCCATACGTCTTGGCGCGCGATGGAAGAAATTGCTTTGAAATGGCTCTCCTTTTGCCACTATCTTATGGCTACTATATCTCTCTCTCTCTCGCTCTCCCGCGCTGCGGAAAGGCAAGAGTCGCGGTAGCCCCGAAAGAAATTTTAAATTCTGTACGGCATTTTCTCGAGTACTACTCACGGCAATAAGAATTTATTGCGCGCAAGCCATTCTCCAATTTTTCCCGCCGACGCTCCGCGGCGCTGCTGTCGTTAATTTTTTTTATCACTGCGTATATCAAAACTCGTACAAGCGGTACTTCTGTCGATCGATTAATTGTTAGGTTTGAATTTTTTTTAATTGACCAGGTTAATAATCTTACGAAATCTTGAGTGCGTTGGACAGTCAGTTCCGGTTTGGGATCCCTACGATTTTCAAGAGTTTTACCATCTTAAATCTTGCTCTTGGCGAACTTGCAAATTGCGACACTCGGAAACGCAGAACTTCCTCTTCTACTTTCTTCCTTCCGTCTCTCCTATCCCCATTTCTCTCTGATAAATAAGAGAAATCTCGCAGGAGAGTAGGGAAACTCACGCAGGAAGTCCCCAAGTGGGCACGCGTTATGAATTATTTCTCCCCAGCGGGTACGATCGAGTGGGCACCGCGTTGAAAATTCATTTTTATCACTTCTTTTCGGATAACGAAAACTACCCTTATACGTAATAACGTACACGTGAAAACGTATGAGATATTCGTGCCGCTTTTATACCCTTATATTTGCCATCTGACATGTCTTTCCTGGCAGGGAAGATTTTTTTTTGACAAGATTAACTTACAATTGGAAAATCTCCCTCTGGCATGTACAGTCCCATTCAAAAATTCTGTTCACAGCTACCGTCCTGGCTCCCCTCGGCGTCATTATTTGCCAATGTCTCTCGCCGCATGAAAGCGATAAAAGTTTTTGGCGACCCTTGCCAAAAGGGCATGAGGTACCAGAATTAAAGTCAACAACCCATTGTTGCGTCAGCCACCATAAATCGCGTGGGAAGTTTCAGTAGGAAAGCCCAGTTTACCAGTTTAAAATTGCACCGCGCACAGTACAGTCCAAGTAGAAAAATTTTTACTGGACCTCCACGCAGACTCCCAAGCGAAGGATCCTTTCGCTCCATTCAATTTTCATGTTGAATATACATTAGAGTTACAGGGTTGTACGTACTGGACCATACAGCATCCAGCGAGGCATACCAGTCGTGTACCAGCCGCTGCCATCTCTACGGTCCCGTGATAGTAGTAACGTAACTGCAGCATGTGGCCTCGGTCGTGTAGCCCGTGTTTCCTGGGTTTAACTAGAAACCAATCGGTTGTCCGGATCATGCAAACCGCGATAAGGGCGCCGCGGTGCGGAGCTCTTCGCAATCCGTCAGGTAGGCTGCAACAATGCATCTTTGTCGCTGATTAGATGCTAACGGGACGATAGCCGAGACATTGCTTGCGAGAAATTACTGCAGACGGTTGATCCTATACGTTTTCCCAGTCTGACCCCTTGTTCATCTCGAGAAGCACAGCTTCACCTTGATACGATAGACTTTCAAGTTGGTCCAGTCAGCATCTCTATAGAAGCCAATTTATTTGTGAAATTATTCATTTTTTCTAGGATCCAATTTTCATTTAGAAAATTGGTCCATTTGGTTATCACAGCCTCTCGAAGTGATACGTACGAAAATTATATCAACGAGGTAATTAAGTGTTGACGTACTATGGAAAATCTAAATTTTCTTTAGCCGATGGACAAATTTAATGCCAACCCGTGAATATGGTCCAGACTGTAAAACTTTAAATTGGATTTTCATCTTTTCATCTCGTGTCATATGGGATGCTGTGGTTTTATCCGAGATTATAACAGTGGTAGATATGGTGACAAGATACTAATTTCTCATCGGTACTGTTACTTGCTATCGGATTATACTTACTGAATATCTTACTCAGGTTAGTCGTGTAATAAAATTATAGCAATTTATTTGTCTAGTTTCGCGTGGCTATTTATCCCGAAAAAAAAAGAAGAAAAAACAACATTATGTTCCAAGACGCGAATGATAAATTATAAGAAAAAGAGTATCTCGATCAGGAATCACAGTTATCCCGGGGGGTGGGGGTAATTTATTTATCCTGTTTATCCCGAGGTCCGCTTTGCGAATAGAGAGGAAATACATAGGATGAGCAATGTCCTGGCCAAACACGAGACGCTTGCCCGTCTGGACCGTAGTCCAGCTTCCTCGATACTCGTCAAACCAGTTTTATCATCGACTACTTCCTTTGGGATGCTGCGAAGCCACGTAAGCTAGATACGACAGGATAGAATGGATGGAATAAATCGAATAAGTAGAATAGAGATGGTATATACAGCAGTCCTAAAGCCCAGTCCACACGTCGATCGGGTTTGATAGATCGACCACGTGGTTCACCTAGTCGCTCATCTTGCTTATTAAGTATTTCGTATCACTCATCTCATCGATCCCGAAGATGGGTGGGTACTCGCACTTATGCCTGTTTAAAAAAATGTTTAATAATCAACCTTTGGGGCACTTTGTAAAAATATGAATTTATTCGATTTCATTTTTTTTTATCATCGACCAAATCCTGTCGCAGCATCCGTCTTATCGAAATGGACCAAAATTATCTGACGAATAAATTCCACTCGGATCATCCCAGTACATACGGTCTATCCGTGGTATCCGCACGTATGATACAAACAACTAATTTGTTTTCCCATACCAACTCAGAGTTGTTTTCCGTCGGTGAATAAAATTGATTATCAATTATCGATTGGCAGTCAATCGAGAAATGCGCTTGGACGGTGTTAAGGAGAATGATCAGGCATGTATCACAGTCCATGGCACGGAACAGTCTTGATGACGATGATGGCAGTTGATCTCAGTGCGATCATCCAGATAGATAAATAAGCATCGAATCGATCCTTAAGCCCCGTTCTCATTTCTACCTTTCTCCACGCATCTACACGCACGATCCCCATATACGTATCGGAACACGCTGGTACAGACGTCCATAGCTTCTTCTTCCGTTCGGCTTCGTATTCCAAGGAAACCCCATGAGGTAGATGGAGCTGTGATCTCCAGCCGTCTATATACACTGTACACTCGCCTATCTACAGATGACTCATTGTCAATGACCAAATCGATCCAGACCGGTTTCGTAACATTATAAATAGAAGACAATGCCATTACCGATTATTGCTCGGACTGTACTGCTCGCACGCATGATCGCCACTGTCTTGTCAAAAAAAAAAAAAAAGAACTGAGCCGTCGCTCCATCAAGTCCTTACTTAAGCTCGGTACACACGTCCCGGTCGCGCATTGTGATTTTCTTTCTTATGCTCTTACGACGTTAACGTTCGTTATAGCGCCGGGGGCGCCTTTTAGATTATACACATACGGCCCTGAATTACTCAACCGCAACCGGTGGAGGACACTCGCGGTAAGAAATGCGATCCTGGCTCAAGTACGTGAGTCTACGTGAAGGGAAATACCAACCCGAGGAAAATAAAGATTAATCGACTAAGAATAATCGCGTGGCAAACTGTGGATTAGATCTTGGGAATTTTTTCGACCGCCTTCATAGCTTTGATCAGCCTGGTTCGCAATCGCCATGTAATACCTAAATTAGGTAAGTTACAAAATTGATAAAAAAAAAAACGGACCACCACGGTTTATACATACTTGAATGATTTTGAAAGCCATGAATGAATTCCTAGACTACGCGTGCTTTGCTGCAACAACATACCCTGTGTTTTCAAACTTTTGGGTAGAGTCCACCGAATACGATTATCCTCACGTCTCTAACGATCCTGGATTTTATACGGGTGAGACCCTAAAACCACAGAATCCAGATACGGCCCTGCGGTCCAGGGGTCTTGGAGCGGTGAGAAGGGAGAAGGAATGACAAAAAATATATGTAGACTTCCATGGGTCCTGATGACGGGAATCATCATATATTTTTTTTCTTTTTTTTTCGAAAATGGAAATAAGGAATTTGTCTATGTACAGACACCAGGTACCTTTTACCGTATACATGTATCGTACATGGGACAAATCTATGGCAATCTCACACAGCATCCCCGTTGACGTTTTGACACGCGTGTCGGTGCTTATTAGCCCCCGGGTCCATACTGCCACTAATTTGCCCTAACAAGCCAACCAAACTCCGCTTATGTTTCGTAAGCAGTCTCTCTAATAAGGCTTTTGTTGTTCAGCAGTTGTCGGCGTGTCATGGCGCTTCGTTTTCTGGCCTGAGTCGTACGTGTGTGTATATAGGTATAGAGAGAGAGAGATAGAAGATCTAACTGTGTGCATGGATAGATGTATGTATGAATTAACGAGTGTCACGTGCGCTGTCATACATGGAATTTGTCAGTACCCGATGACTCTGATGTCACTTGGATCAAATGGAAGAATTGACTTTTGTTTTGGAGACGATTAGACATTTTTTTTCTAGTTTGAAGCGGGGTCGAGTTTTTTTGAAAAAATTTTTTTCTAGTTTCAAGCGGGGTCGAAATTTTTTGAAAAAATTTTTGTAATAAAATTTGTTTGATAATAATCGTTCCTTATACTTGAATTGTCTCTGCATACACTTATCTCTCGTGTCTAAATATCTATGAGGTTTTCGAACGTTACTTGCTTTGGTTTAATTAGCAATTTCACGGAGCTACGCGGCTAACTTTAATTACCAAGAAATCCGATACGCGCTTGGTAATCATTCGAAATTGAGCTAACATCAAATTGAGATTTTGATTCGTACTCGAGATGATTCGTAGGTGAACGTTTCTCGGATTTATCTCGTTACGCTGAATTAATTCTTGTTCGGTGCGGGTTAGGTAATTTTGAATTTCTTTGAAATTGTGTAATTACTTCTCCTCGGGAATCACGGTGCTAACGGTGAGAAAATAAAATGTTTTTTGAAATTTTCGAACTTGGGAAATTTATTGTCAATCGTGAGTAAGGCTTTAGTTGACGCGAGAAAAGAATTAAGAGATACGTCCACGCGTAAACGAGTAACAAAAAATGGTTATGATCGTGAATTTTGAAAATTTTTTTATCTCAAAAATATCTTTGTATACTCCAAAATTAATGTGGACGATAGCAATTACGTGACAGTCGATTAAATTCCATCGAATTCTTGCAATAACTTAATACGCTAATTGAGAGTCTGGATCATTAGAATCCACCTTGTTCCCTGTACCTACGTAACTGCTGTACATGGCCATTCTGTCGCCAAAGAACTTTAATTGGAACCCTGTCGCGTGTAATTACTACGATCGGAAATGTTCCAGTAGACGTGTCGTCAATTTTCGTAATTTTTCAATTTACGCATTTTTTACGATCACTTTATTAAAACCATACATATAATTTCCTCGTTGCATTAAAATGTTGTGCACTGATAATTATTTATTTTTAGGTTTTTATCATAAAAAAAGACTATTGCTCCAACGTGGCTGCGTCTTTCTCGTGAAAAACAGGATTCGCTTTACTACCGGTTAGCATGAGGGATTTTTATTGAGTTATATTTGTTGCCCCCCATCCTGCCCCTCCAGAGGCCGCCCCTGACACTACTACAGCTCTCGTTGCAAATATCACTGAGGTGGCACATCGCTATCTGAGCGCGATGCCATTTTTTTTATGGGACACCATTTGTCACAGAATTGACTCACGGGAAAATTTCGTTTGGAAATTCGGAGATTTTTGAAATTGCAAACCATACGGGACCATGATGCCTTTTGGACGGCGTCGTGGCCAGTATGAAACGTACGCCGTAAAATACTGTAAAACGTATTTTTTATCCCCCCTTTCCCATAAAGTTGAAACCGGAAACTCTCGGGACGTTGCGCAATAAATTATAAAAAAAAACTTTTTTCTCATTTTGGTATTTCAAAATTTACTGTAATACTTTGAAAATGCGCGCTCGGCGTTATCTGGTTAGATTAATGTCTCTGTGATTGTTGAATACCGATTCATTATCTTAACGCCATTATATAGCGTATTATCAGTTTGATAAGGTCACCGCACTGTCTAACCATATAAATACGTATGGGAGTGGCGCAGATTAGAATCTCATGAGATTTCAGTAAATTAATGACAATGGTCGCCCAAGCCTTAAGCCTTCTTATTTACCATTAAATACGTAGTGCCATTTGTATTGGATGCTTAGAAAAAAAAAAGTCCCTAGATTACGAATTAGATTAAGTATCGGTTCAATATAGAATGTAATGTATGTTATATGATTAAAACGTCGCTGCGCCCTTGGCGTACGGATCCAGTTTCTATGAAGCGTTTAGCGTGAAGCATCAGTCATTGTCGTCGTGAGGTCGGATCGAGGCGATGCAGTCGACTGCGAAGTATTGCGAGAGGTAGGCGTCGCGACGACGGAACGTGGGCGAGTTTCCAGCGACGCGACGCGCCCAATACAATTTTCTTAGTGAATTTACAATACGAATCGCATTTTTGATCGTCGTTGATGGAGATTTGAAAATTCACCTTTACACTCGTTGCCATATCATTCTCATAGGCTTCTATACTCCCAAACGCTTAGTCAGCGTCGCGACGACAGTACCGACGTATTCGATGACAAACGTCGTTGGAACAAAATCGCAAAGGCCTGTTCATACGGCGATTCGCGTGGGAGTTTGTTATGCGGGAGAAAGTGGTGCACTCGCTTAATTTACGTAATGCTGATTTATGCGCATCCAGTTTTGCATAATTTGCGTGGTTATCTTATCGCGATATTTTTAAGGGTATTATGTCGCTCTTTAGAAACTACATTGTAAGAGTCCCAGATAAATATACTAAAATCCGTCATTGGCACCTTCGATACGTACGAATCGAATCGCATGTGCATAACCTATGACAAGACGTCCCAATGATACTAGCAAGTGAGCAGATGATTGAGCGATAAGAAAATTTTGAAAATATTCCTTAACGATTTTTTTAACCAATTTTTATATAATAATATATATTTTTTATGAATGTCAACCCTCTTTGAATATTCCAATTCCACGTGGTCGTACTCCGACTATATAAAGCTTGTATGAAAATTGCACGCACGTGGGTACAGACTAGGACAAAACTCATTAGAATCGGTTTTAATTCGTAATCTTGGTAATTATGGGAATCCATATCATCCTGGTGTTGTTGCAGCATCCTGGACCCTGTCGGATGCACCTGCTGACCAGGGTCTGGTCAATGCTGGTTCTCTCCTTCCTCCCTCTTGGCTTCTCTTATTTCCCCCCCCCCCTCTCTCTCCCTCCCCTCTCCCCCCTCTCCCTCCCACTCCTGTTGTCTCTCATGCTCCCCCGCTCTCCACGTTGGTAGCAGTCGACCGACTGGTCCCTCCTCTTGGTACCCTCTCTGGCCCCGAAGGCAATGTACCTCTTAAGAGCATTGACCCTGGACTCCCTTCAGCCTCCCTCCGCTTCATCTTCCTCCTGTCGTATCTTCTCCTTCGCTCATCTTCGCCAACCACGAGGCTTCGCTTCTTTCTTCCATCTCCTTCTCCTCCTTCTCTTCTCCCATCCGACGAGAATAAACCATCCACGGACTCCTCGCTCCTGCTCTCCGGGTCGCCGCCGAAGAATCTCGATAAGCCGTGCCGAGAAATTAATCGAGCAGCTTCGAAAGAGTCCTTTGGGAGGATTTTTCGAGATTACGCGAAATATATATATTTCGAGGTCCAAATTTTGAAATATTAATTTTGGACGAGACAAATTTCTCGGCGATATGGTAATTCAGTGGGTGTTAATTGGTCCATCTTTATTCTCTTGATCTCTGGTATCACAGCATCTGCTAATTTGGGTGGGGTTAATTAAACCCAAATAAAATTATTATCAGGGTCATGGTGTGAACTCTCTCTCTTTATATATATATATGGAGGAGTTGCTCCGATTTCTAAAATCTTTTCTTAATCCTCGGAATTCCTGAATCGGACCAATGACAAGCTCATCGCAGGAATAGTTGAGCATTGTCTGAGGAGGCTGGGACGGATACCACGCTAAAACTCCTATTGTTCTTGGCGGCGCATTAAGGCGCGAGAATTAAATTGGGTCAAGTAGCGATTAACCTCATCCGGCTACGTGAGTGAGCGAACGAGCGAAGTCGTTGAAAGGACGTCCCGTGGAGAACGAGAGGAGACAGATTCAGAGTGAGAGAGAGAGAGAGAAGCCGAAGAGAGCACTCCCAGGTACAGGACAAGATACAGAGAGAGAATGTTACGAAAAAGATACATAGAGGGACCTGGTGAAGAGGAGGAGGAAGTGGATGCTGCGTCTACCTTTTATCGGGCTACGGTGGGCGTCCCGACGCCAAGTCAGGAACACCTCTCTACGATCTTAACGAATCCTCTCACTTTCCGGTTCTTCGCACTCGCTCACTATTCTATATATATATATGCGTGGGACGTGAAGTACACTTCGGTACACTAGCCTTTCGTATATCCCTATCCGATACGATCGATCTGCTAAGTATATTCTTTCGGTGCTCTTAGATACCAGATCGTAACCCGTAGGTATGGGTACCAACCCTGTCGAGATACAGTAACCCGCCATGATGAAACCAGTATTTGATAAGACCAAAATATAGAGTGATGTTCCCTTTGGATTCCAGTGCCGACTATTAGGCAACTTCTGATCGAATTAGAAAATTCATTGATTTCATTCCAGTTGAGATTTTTCTAGATGGTTATCTTATCTGGACCAGATTAGTCATCGGGTACTGTACCACGCGGCTGTACGTTACTTAATTCGTTGATACGTGAGATTTTTTTTTTCCTTTTTCAATACACGAGACACGATGCAACGAATTGCGAACAAAAGTCCATTGGTCGCGTGCGTATAGACGATCTTTCACAGTTTCGTGATACAATGGCGTCACGTTTTCGGGACGCGCATTGTTTGTCCCTTTTTCACGGGAAGTCGCCACGGGAAATGATATACGGCTTAGAAAGTCCCGACGCGCGCCGTTAGTAACGCAGGGTCGTCCCCCCTTCTGTCCAGTGATGTTATTCCCAGCGACGCCCGGCGTCTCTTGGCTAATTTAACCAAATCCCTGTAACGTAAATTGGGTAGGGTTTCTATGTGTATATATAGTATATGAGCACGGACTGATATACGTTCCTTGTAATTGTCGAATATTATGTCCACATGTGCTGTGTAGGAATCTACTGTACCGACGTCATACGTGTCAATTCTACACGCTGACAGCACCGCTATGTGCATTTAAACTATGGGTTAACGTTGCCACAACAAGTTTTACTTACGTCAAACTCAGACGGCGTTACTCGTATGGAGTTTGAAATTGGACATGGTGGGCGTTTAAAAAAATGGCCCTTTTGGTTAAATTTTTTTTCTAGAGATTTTTTCTAGAGATTTTTTTGTGCTTGGAGAATTTACGTTTTTCCAGACCTTTTTTTCGATCTCTGGATTATCGTAGGTTCTGGCTCGACTTTGTTTGAGTGACAAAAAATGTCACTCGTCCCCATGCGCTAATTACGTGTCTCGAAATAAAAATGACTTTTGTACGTGCCGCGCGAACTCTGGTTACAGACGCAGATAATACGATAACGCGGTTAGTCCCTGCTTGAGTCGAGTAAGACGAATCCCAGGAGAGTCAGGTAGGCAGCCAAGTCAACCAGTCGGATAGTTGGTAAGTCGGGTAGATAGGGTAGGTACCTAACTAAGGTAGGTAGGTAGGTAATGGCTTATATCTCCGGTGTAAAAGCACCAGGACGAGGCAATTCCTGACTCTTTCTGATTCTTTCGAAAAAAACTGTAACATCGCACCGCGCGACCAGCGACTGTCGCGATAACGAGATTTATGGGAGCCGAAAACGTGGCGGCGATTGCCGCAGATAGGAGGACGTTCACACCGAACGACCAGTTGACTCTGCTTGTCACTCGGACTCAGAGACAGTTTTGAGCTGGTCAGCTGGTCGGGGACCTATACGCGTATGCATACTTCAGAAACAGGACACGAGGAGGCTGTCAAAAAATTTTTTAAGCAAACTCAAAATCATTTTTTTTTTTAATAATTACTTTCTTTATACCACAGACAAAGTTGTTATTATATAAAATGTCTGTACAAAATTTTTTTTTTATTTTGATCTTTTTGGTCTACTGCATCGGGCACGGTTTGGTTGTATTTTGAAAAAAGCAAAGAAAGTAACTATTTGGTTGCGTAAAGAACGACGTCTGATCCCTCATCACATAAATATCGTTCTCATTGTATCTCGCGTTGGGTTTGTATTCCTGCAGTTTGTTACTGGTATCCGTAACAGACGATTCTTCTTCTTCTGGTGATGCTGCGGCGACCCGGGCAGTTGGTCCGAATCAAAGAGCGTCAGAAATAACCAGATCGTATATCAGGTCGTTTTATGCTCAGACTGAATTCCGCGATCCGACATCGACGCATTCTTTTATAGCCTCTTGTATACACGCCTTGTGAAACTGTTGTGGCTGGTTGCGTCTTTAGACTTTCGTAAACCGGTACCCAATGATGGGTAACTATGTATGCTGGATATACTGGGAGATTTATTTACGAGTAGACAACGTTTCCCTGTATGCTCTTGGACTGGGTAATATATCTTGACGAATCAAGTGCTTTCTGGTAATAATTCAAGGGAGTAAAGCATTTTACCATCTTGGCCAACTTAAGGGATGAAAATTGTTTGAGGTTGCGAATTAATTGGAACTCAGTCAACATCGTCGCGAATGAGGACGGTAAAATTTTTTTATGGGTCCAGATGAACGCAGCATCCGCTATGTCCATTTATTGTGATTTTTGTGACGATTTTTTTTGTCTGTTGAGTCAAACTTTAAAATTTTTGTCAAACCAAGCGGGAGATGTAGTGCTGGTATAAAATAACTTTGTTAAAAGTTACCTTTTTTTTTTTGGAATCAATTTTGGCATTCCGTCGGTGTCGTCATCACTTCTTCATTAAAACTTCTGTTTCTATTCGCTCGATTCTTCTTTCTTCTCTTCGCCCTTTCTTTCGCGGACTTTAACCAAGTCTCTCCAAGGGATGGAAACTCCGGCGCTCCTGAACTTTGAAGTTCCAATCAAGATTGATTGCGTGAGATGAAATGGAATCTATCTCGCAGCATTCAGGAGGATTACGAAAGGGCGCTCGTTCGAATATTAAACTGACGTCGTTCACGGTAGGATGAATATAAAAAAAAATTATATAAATTTTAACGAGGTAATACATCAAATTTTTCTGTCCTTGAACAATTTTGGAATTTTTTAAAAATGTTTTTCGAGCACTTTTTTATATCAATTTATTCGATATTTCACTGATCGTCACTCGATCGTCCGAATCACTCGTTAATCGCCATTCGAAATTCGGTGAAATTGACGTATGCTGTTTGCATGTGTATATTTTTATAAAAAAATTAATATTTTGAATTTTTGAAATATTACGAGAGCCAGAACGCGTACAGATTAATCACAGTTATTGCGTTCTCTCGTAAGGATGCACTTTATCAAATTTAATTGGGTTTCCCAGGGTGTATTAGCAGCTGCATTTTGTGAAAAAAAAAATTTTATTTCAAACAGTCGGCAAATTTTTTCACGATTCTACTAATCGTTATATAATGATTCATATTTATATATATATATATATATATATATATATACATGCATACACGTAAATGCGGATGCGCACATGCAACTGCATATATGCATTCGATAGAGCAATTCGCCGAGATACGATGCAGCAGTTGCATCGTTGCGTAACTGAAGCGAAATTTCAAGTTGCACTCGATCAAACGACGAAACTAATTTAAAAGTACGAATTCATCCGATCGGGTTACAGTGGAAAACCGCGAGTTTGCTCGTGCATTATTCGTTATCATCGATAAATTATCTCCCGTCATATATACATATATACACGCATACATATATATACACACGATATGCATTCGACTCGTATGCTACGGGGATATTTACAAACGTCAATTTATTGCACCGGGATTGTTTTTACGGTGGATCCCGGATATTGAAATATATTCACCATAAAACACGGGATTTTATTATCCAATATCGCGAAACTCAAAACTTCTTTTGCAGACCGATCCTGAAAAATGTATACCTTTCGCAACGCATACATATACATATATATCGTTATACCCAAAGTAAATACAAAACGATGCACCGTTGCATTCGCGTTGCACGTACGTTGCCAATGTAAATACATCCCTTAAAAATACTTACCCCGTTCATTTCCATAAATGAAAAATAACCTCCCCCCCAAACTGCAATGCATGATTAAATTTTCCAAAAAAAAAATTCATACCCTTATCTCTTGTCCTCTCATAACTTATCCTGTCTTCCCGCACCCTCTTATCATTATAATTTCTATAAATCACTTATTATCGATATTTTTTATTTTTCTCAATTTATTACGTAATATTGCATTTTTTTTTTAAATTTCAGTGCATTTAATATTTGCGGGGTCCTTCGATCAGACACTTATCGATAACAAATCGGCAGATTAATAAAAAATAGTTGACCCAGCCGAGAAGACACGCGACATACATAGTTGCACGTGTCCGAATGGATCATGTGTGCACATATCGGTACTACGTATGAGGAGGAGTGCATTCATACGTTCGTAGAACGTTATACCCTGTGACAGCATCCGGTGATCAATGGACATACTGCGACAATATGCGTCCTTGCATTACGCTATGCATTACGTAGTACGTAGCCGCGGTGCAACGTGAGCCAAGCCCCTGGCACCCAGAATGGAGTTATGTGAGAACTGGGACCCCAGCCGTACGTGCATATGTCATGGGGAACAAAACCCTTATCGATGAGCGCTCGGTGCTTTATCGCCTCGTAAATAACCAGTATTAGATGCGGAGTAGGCGAATATCTTTCATTTCCTTTGGGTTTTTTTTTACCTATTTTTTTACCTGCCCTGTGTTTTCGACGTGGAACGAATTCTCGAATATATTTTTTTTGGATTTATTATCTGGACCAAAATTCATTTTTCTCTATTCCCTTGAAATTCAACTGTAATTTTTTAGGAAATTTATTTTAACAAATTATTTCTCTTGATTTTTATCTTATGCTGTTATTTTATTCGGCTGAGCTAAGGACATCTTTCATTCTACTGTTAACGTATCTGTCTCGTGGGATGCTGCGGAAAGTATTGTGAGTGAGGAAATTTTTTTTTGATCGATCATTTGTTACGTATATTTACGCGATAATTTTTGCATATATTATTTTTATTTTCAGGAATTAAATATATTTACTTGGGAATCTAAAGCAGTTTATATGTGACGATATTGTATATGGTCATGGACTGTGTGAATATTTACATAATGATTTACCAAAATATACACAGTCGGATCTCCATTTAGTCTCATAAAACTGTGATGATCAATAATATGATAAAAAAGAAAAAATGTAGTAGTCTTAAGCGATAAAAAAAATGACTCCACTCGTTAATCCTGATGTGAAAGAAATCGTCGCCCTGTTGGATACTGCCCTAAATTATTCCACTGGGTTCCTAACAGTTCCCATAATGTTCTGTTGGGTTTCTAAAACAGTCCCTTTATCCTTCCCAGGGTCCTATCCGGTCCGTCCTAACTATCTTTAATTAAATACTAGCTTGACGTTCATTGGCTGACACAGGACGGGATGAAAGGTTCTTCCGCCAAATGTAAACCGTGCTTAACCCTACGTCCTTAAGACGCGCGAAAAGATTGAATTTAATTTTTCTCGAGAGGATGAAGCGATATAAAACTTTGTCGTAATAATCGAATACAAAGTTCGCTAATTATCATGAAATAATCCCGACCGCTTGTGAAAATTAAAAAAATAATTTTTTCAAAATAAAGACAAAAATGAAAAATTCATCATAGTATAAACTTACGCGTTTAGCGCATGAAAAATAATAATTCGCTGATCCCCGAAAAAAAAAGTATTTTTCGAAAACTTTCCTTTTAGCTGGTTTAAATTTTTATTTATTTGGAAAAAAGAAATTGCTTCGATCATTCAAAAGCAATGGTTATTCGAAATTTTTAAATCGTTCAACCACATTATGATTTCTAAAGCAGGGGTCAAATTAGGCTCCCACGAAAAACTTCCTGGTGAGTGCTCCGAAATTGATACTTGCTTTTAAACGTTGCTCGGCCATTATGTAACGTGGCCTGTAACGCTACGGGACATTTTAGTATTTCAATAGTTACAGTCGACTCGTCTAGACTTCCACGCCTGTACGAAACGAGGGCGCGACATTACACGTGAAAGCTTTCGCGACTTGGTAATCATTCGAAGGAAGCATGACAGTGCATTAAATATTTGTAGGACGAAGACTGAGTGGAGATGAATTAAAAGTGAGATGAAGAAATAAAAGAAAAAAGAGTAATACAAGAAAAACTACAACATTAAATTGATTGCTACGAGAACGGAATTACTATAGGAACTTTTTGATTTCTGGGAAGATAATTTAAAAAATTTCTTCTACTGCATTTGGTATTTTTATCCGAACGATTTTATCTGAAATTCCTTCGTTCCTAATGCTGATAATCAATTATCTAATATACAATCAAGAGTCGTTGATAAAAATTTCTTTAATCGATACAGAATATCTTGTAGTGAAATTTCGGTGTCTTTTAAATTCCATAATTAAATAAACGTATCTTTGATATAATGTACTTTAATCTTTCCACGTCTAACGTTATTATCCTGTTATCTTGTACGTGTATATAGAAAATATTATATCATCCACATAGCTCCGGTAACCATATTGCTTAATCGAATTTGAAAATGTTTTCGCGTAACACGGAGAGCAAAGTAAAATTCTCCCAAACCCCACAGCTATAACCCATGTAGCTAAAGTTCCTAATCGAGTTCCCAACGATATATACCCCCTTCCTCAAACTTTTCAAGCTCTCCTTAAACATGCCTGCAATACTCCGGCACAGCATCCAATTCAGGGGTTACACGACGACAATGACGTCGACAGGCGAACGTTTCGCGAAAATTTTCAAGCAAAGGATCGCAACACGTGAAACGCAGTTGCATACGGTTGATGCAATTTTAATTGCATTGCTTGAAAATTTAGCTGGATGCAACATTTTGCATACTATGGTATGCATGTACATAATGCGGTTAAGTGCAAACTGCATCAGGGATGAACTATCCTTGTTTATCGTATTGGTAGTATAGTATAGTACACATAATTCTTATATTAAGTATACCGACTATATTTTAAAATGATGTCACGTTGAAGGGGGCTTGAGAAAAAAAAATTTTTAATCTATTTTACAACCAGTGTAGGGAGCAGTCTTTTTTTAAGTGTATATAAAACTCGAGGGTCTCTGTAGCATACTGGGATGGGATATATCTACTTGTACTTACGGCCGCTTATTCTCATTTCACGGGTGTCCAATTTATTTCGCGAACGAAGTTGGAAAATAAATCACAGACCCATTTGCCTTGCTCGGGTGACGTCATTTTATCTCTGTTCTCAAAGACGCTCCATGGAGATCGGATGCTGCAATTGAATCTGTCTAAGGACTCTTGCGACGGCATCCTATTTGCATACTTTTCAACGTCCTTTACATCCGGTACACTCGTTTCGGGATGGCTGTACTTCCTGGGGATGCGATTAGCTCGTCAAGGAGATCCATTGGTACAGTGACGCGTTGCTCTGGGATTCGTGTGAAAAGTGTCTTTGACCATTTAGAGGGTGACCAATTAGAAGGTGGTAAAAGAGATCGTGGCTAAGAAAGGATCAAGGGTAAGGGATGAGATTGAGAAAAAAAAGGATGGAGTAAACGAAGGAAAATAAAAAAACATACCAAAAGATATGATCTGACTAAAACTTTTTTTAAGTAAAACAAAAAAATCTTTACAATTAATTTTCAAGATGGTAGCGAAATATTTTATTAATTTATTTATCATCGACATCCCTTGCCCTTTCGGGCTATATCAATTAAAAAGTAATTAATTGATAAAGTCCTCGTGAAGATTTAACAGCATTGCCAAAAGGCTCGGATCGAACTGACAAGCAGATTAGTACCCGAATGCAGAAATGTTCCAAAATTTTTTAGAAATTTAAGAAAAATTAGCATCAATGTCATAAAACGTAATTAACCCAGACTCCAAGCTTATCTTTATTTCTATGGCATATCTATATACAGTCATATACATGTATCTACGTACCAGGAAATCAAGAGAGATCAAGGCCGTAGCAAACATCGATTAAATATGGACCCCGGCTTACTTCAACCCTCGGCTAAGGGCAACCCTTCAAAACAGCCTCTATTCAGACCAGTTCGGGCATTGTATGCTACTCCAGGCTCCCAGTTAAATATTCAACGCACGAGCAGCTGCCGGCTGTTACACGTACCATCCGTCTTCTCGTGGCTCGACAAAACATCTCGTACCCACGACGCTTCACGACTGACTTCACAGTCCTGTCCCTGGCCCACTTCATCCGATCGAGAAGTACACTTCACAGTCAAGCCCAGCGATCAATCCAATCTAGAATTGGTATCTACGTATATGTCCAAGATAATTCAGATATATCTCACTGAACAAAAATTCTATAAAAACTTGTATAACGTTTACAAAAAAAAAAAAAATTATCATTTTTGTCCTTAAAATATATTTCTGATCTTCATTGCCTTCCTTGTTCCCTGTATCCTCAAATCCCACAAGACAAACATAGAGCAAACGACTGGGAAGCTCTAGATAAAATAAATTGAGTGTAAAGTCTCCCTTAACTGAAATTACCTTAGTAACGTTCATTCCCGTTATACGCAATAGCCGAGTAAAGTGTGCACAAGCGAGTGCAGTCTAGTATCGTCGATAAAGTAGCGATTAACATAACAAGCCCTGGCTTATATTTCCCAACGCGTGCGGAAGCATCCGGGACCATCGTGATAAAGTCCCAGCTCCGCGATGATACCAACCTCTACGAATTTATCCTCGAAAAGTTTTCACGAAGCGACTTCGTTTACAATTCGCGTCAGCCAACTTCAAAGAGTGAGCAGGGATGTGAAGTTGGTCGAGTATCCGAAAATACTTGCGTTAAGGCGAAAGTCCGTTTCTTCGCGCAAAGCCAATGATATTTCAACGACTTGCGGGATACGTCTTTGATACCACGTGGAATCACGAATTTTTCGTGAGTATCAGCCTTGACCCCAAAGGGGTCTTTTATGACGATAGAGATTCGTATTTAATTCGATGTTTTTTATATTCCATTTTTTTTTTCTTTTCTTTCGCTCGTTTCTTTGCTCTCGGGGGAAATAAAAGAGCCGTTACCGTAATAACATTATCCGACTGGGCCCAGGGCCGAGTTGAGTATCCGGGGCCCCGTGCTACAGGACCCAAAGTTGTACGACGCGATGACAAGCTGAATTCCAGGGTGTTTGATTATCTCCATCTATCCTTATGGCCCCCATTGCTTTCTGCTATGAGTTCTGTTATGTTGGTACCTACTGTACTTCGTTTTGAAATTGGGTCTTCCTGGGTTATACTCTCGTCCGAGTTTATTAAACCCTTCGGGGCCCTTGCTCTGTCCCCCTTTCAACCCCTTTAAACAGCCGTTGGTGTATGCGCGTGATTAATACTTTGTTAACACCCGTTATAGTTATATCATATACCGCGTCCTGTAATTCTGTATCGGCGGTGGCTCGAGTGGAGGATATCTTTGTAAGACTTTAAGGCTGGTTTCTTAACGCTGTTTACTCCTTGGTATTGTTTACGCAGGGTGGTATGCTTGTTCGATCGTTTATTGTGTACCTACCTTAAGTGCCGAAGCTGTTATCCATTATATTGGATACTGAGACTGGTTCTTATCGAAAATGTCCTTAATACCCAGTTGGATGTTTAGAATTTTAATTTTTTTTCTAGGGACATTAATTTGGTTTACCGTTTTATCAGCTGGTTAATAGAAATTGGGTAATTCGCAGGGTGAGTCAAATTAATATTTTTTCCTCGACGTCATCGGTATTCGCGCGTAACTGCGCGAAACTGCAGGCGAATTTACATGTAGATAAG
The DNA here is from genome assembly GCA_036026315.1 of Trachelus stipa. Lineage (NCBI taxonomy): Eukaryota > Metazoa > Arthropoda > Insecta > Hymenoptera > Cephidae > Trachelus > Trachelus stipa. The sequence continues at coordinate 198,776 of JAYRCB010000362.1, forward strand.
AATCGAGAGAACTGGCTTCGAATTTCTCGTACAGGGTTGCCAACGTAATATATACGCAGGTCTGTCAAGTAAAACTTAAAGGTATGGGAAACACCGTAATTTCTACTCGCGATCTCGTAACAACACCTTGCAACGTTTATTGGCCAGCGAAAAGTTTTGGAAATACGTCACAAGTCATTTAAATTTAAACCATTCGGCAGTTTTCGGCAAACTTCGGTACGCGATCGGTTTTCCAATGTTTTTAACGTTTAAATCGATCTCCGTGTAACTGGTAGGGGAGAAACAAGACTTGAGAAATTCTACAGCTACGGTTATACGCGTAAAATAAAAATTTGTTCCAGATGGCGCCACAATCGTTTCTTTAAACCCACCGTAACAGCCAGCGGCAAACTACAATTTGAACGAATTCAGCCAGCGTATTTCCCAAGTCGAGGATCGCTCGTTGAATACAGTTCATCGCGAAATAATTGCCTAAAAAATATCGTTTGGTAGTCTTTATCGATAAAGGTTAGGTTGGGTCTGGATTATATAAGGTGGTCAAAGCTACGATAATGGCGAATATGAATTCAGGTATAACAGAATTTTTAAGTAACTTTACTGCTGTTATCTGTTTTTTATTTACTTATACAAAATTTGCCCAATTTTAATAGCACCTGTACACAGCTTACGTGCACAGGTAGATTCCTGCAGATATGTACCTGCTTCCAGATAATCTTCCTACCTTGTTAATAATTTGAAACCGCGTCGCTCCGAATTCCATAGTCCCATAAATCCAAATACACGTAGTATCGAAGTTCCCTGTATTATTCGGTACGCGGATAGTCGCGCGCATAAATCTTCACTCGTTCTAGTCGAATCCGGCGAAATCGGAATCGGCGCGCATGCGCACGTCTATATTTCTCCGACCCATCGAAGCGACTTTCGGCCATGAATTTACGTAGCGACGTATACGTAACCGTAGTTCGTATTTTCATTGGCTCTTTCCCGATAGCCTTTTTTGTAAATGACAAAAATCGCTATAACTCTTGTACATCCAAAAGCATAAAAATGCGATAAATAAAATGCTTAAATATCTATGACGTTGGTACGTGACTTTTTATCGAACGAATTGATTAGAAAAGCTGTATAATCGGCGATTGGAATTTTCTCTTAAAATACATTGAAATCCATCAGAAATAGTTTCAACCCCTTATAAGTCCTATCGCGCTTTCACCCTTATCCGTAAGAGCCATCCCCATTCGTTATCATTGCCAAATTTATATTTCACCCAGAAGCGCGACGACCAACAGGTGCTCTGTCGTATAAATATGTTAAGGAGGGTTGGCAGCAATGGCTGTCGTTTCTATTGGGGTTCTGCAATAGAGAAATCTAGACGGGACGACTCCGTGCAAGATGGCAATCACTATAAATAACTTAGCGAACAGCCCGGCGGAGCATCTTACGCGGGGTACAATAGGGATTTTATCAGGGAAGATGAAAATAGCTATGATAAGTAAAAGAAGAATAAATAAAGCAATAATAATAAAATAGCTGAGCAGTAAGGCTTTATCAGAAAACCGTATCGAATTGACTAATAGCTAAACAGGGCTCGAATGAATGCCAGTCAAAAGGAGAATCAAGAGATTACTCTTGCAATGGACTATCCACCGGACGTTAATTAATCTGATGTAATTCCAACCCCTAATTATCACTGGACCAAATGTCATTTAGCTGAGCTGCATTAAAATTCCAATGAATGACAAAAATAATTTTTTTTTCACCTATATTTAATATTATTATAAAGTGCTGTAGGAGCATATGTATAATGTAATATATGTTGTATATATGTATATACACATATGACTATTATAGATTTCTCGTCCACTAGCGATAAGCTAAATGTAAATTTCAGTCTTGAAAGGAAAAACGGTCTACTTACCGGCATAAAAGTACGTACGTCTTTCTATGCTGTACATACGTGTACAGTGTGTGTAGTGAAATTCAGTAGGTAAGGTAATCGAACTTTTCTGAAGAATCCAAAGGCCTTGGTGCATATGTGCATATGTGCCCGGGATAGTGCATCATGTACCAGGAACTCAAGAGCCCCGAAGGCTTTCAAGGATTTCAAGAGGACCATTCGAAAAAGTCTCTAGCGACAGTGTGGGGAACCTGCCGGCATGAATGCGCTGGCACGCTTACCAACCCTGCATTGTGATGTTCCCTGTATGCAAGATGCAACGTTATCGCGCTACGTCCCGAAGTGTGCATACTGTCACGTTCACGTATGACGATTTTCTCGCGTTCCACGTGTCTCCGGGAAACGCGAACCCGCAACCGAGATTCCAGCCACTCACTTTTTCTTTTTTCTCTCTTTTATTTCCCATACCCCGTTTCGGCTGCCTCTCTACATTTTACTCCTGGCTGTACCTTAAAGCCGAACTTTCATAATTCCCTAGGGTTCTTACACACCTGTAATCAAGGAGATACATTACTATTGTTTTTTTGAATTTTTTTCAATTTCCACGTGCTATTTGTGTATTGATAAGAAGTGAATGGTCGCAGTGTCGAATTATGCATTTTTTTGGAAAATCAATTGTTTCTGTCACACGTCTATGGGTGAAATTGAGTAAATCATTGAAACGTATGGGTATGAAAATATTTTCACTGAACTTAATTCTGTGTGCACGAGGCTTTAATGCCAGTCGAAGTAATTAAACGCTCGAGCATTCTCCACTGATTGGGAGAGCAAACTTTGTACAGGAGTTACTGGGTATTTATCTAGTTCCTTTTTTTTTATTTTTTTTATCAGATAAACTATCCTATTGGTATAAACTGTTGGGGAATTTTTAATTGGAGTTTTGGCAAGTTTTTCGGTCTTGATTGCAGCACCGGAAGTACTTTGCATTTCTAAATAAAGTATAACGAGCCATGATAACTCGATATCGCACTTCAACTGACTTTCATCTCGTGCATCGAATGGAATTGATTGCTATCGATAGTTAATGATAGATTCTCATTTTATCTCACGAAGTGTAACGTGGGTCAATAGGTACCCAAGTCCAATTCGCAGCCGAAGCGTGAAATTAATTTATCAGAATTACTTCAACTCGTCTAACGACTTAATGACCGACCCATAGTAATCAAATTGTTTCTTTGTACTCACTTCCTGTCGAAGTGCAATTTTTTTATGAACTTTGATACAGCTTAATACCGTTTTTACTCGATTTTGTTTCTCACGATTTACCATTAGAAAATCGTTCGTTTTTTTTTTTCATCTCGATCGGAAACACTGTTTGCGTATAGGTATACAATAGGTATTGGCACTAGGGGTAAACTGTAGCCGGTTTCCGGTTTCTATAGAATTTAATAGAATTTCGTGTAATATAATCAATCCAGAAAGTTTGAAACCTTCAAATGCAAGTGGCGAAATCCTTGGTTTCCCGCGAGCCCGTGTAACACCTCTAATTGGAAATTTCTAAGACGTGTCAAATGGTTTGAACAGTTCAGATCAGCTCGATGTTGATTTATTTTCTGTTTCCGAGATAAATTATGCGAAATGTATGTATACTAAATTTATAGTGTTTCAGATTTGGATAGAATGGTTATTGAGTGACGACTAAATAATTGGCCAAGCGTGAATTACGTCGGGGATGTCAGTTCAATTCTTATAATTCAAGAATTGACTCGGGTCTCGATTCAAAAATTGACTCGAGTCTTGATTCAAAAATTAACTCCAATCCTGATTCAAGAATTGACTCGAGTCTTCATTCGAGGATTGACCCCAAGAAAATGAATTCCTTTGAAAGGGCAAATGAATCGATATACTAGAAAATATCATTTCCAGTCTTCCTTGCTAAGCCCGTGGCTTTGATCTATAGATCCCATTTCAGCTGTTTGGATTAGGATCTACAGTAGCAAGGCCACCCTTACCAATCACACAAGATTATTAATCACTCCTATCCAATTCTGGCAATTCCCAAGGGATAGCTAAGAGATTTATCTCTGGTAAATATATATTAGCTAGGCGTGACGTTCATCCTGTATAAAAAAAAAAAAAAGAAAACTGGATCCCATCCGCTTTTCCTCTCTCTTTCATCCCCCGTGTTTTCCCTTCCTTCCTTTTTTTCCCAGCATTTGTGTTCAGCCACCAAAAGAAACGTTCGACAAAAGAAATCCATTTTGGCCATTCCGGGCGGGAACCGTCAAAGAGCGCAGCTTCCGTTCTCCTCGATCTCGTTGTTCCCTCCTTACAATCTGTCTCATTAGGACAGCCAGGTCTCTTATTAAGATCCATCTTCTTGTATAACTTTAGTACTGATTATCCAAGAAGGCAACCTTGAGTGCATATAATTTTCCACCGGAAATCAAAAGTCTGTCCTATATGACATATATAGCTATAATACAGAATTGCATAAGAGTATTTATCTATAGTAGAGATTTTTTATTTTTTTTTTATTCCGGTTTCCAGTCTATCTACTTCGACTGGAAATCTAATACGATCAGCTGATCCCGATAGATGACAGTAACGAGGTTTACTTCGTGACTGCCTAGAGGCATATGACAAAGTGCCGTTCGTTTTTCAGATTTTGAAAATTATGAGCATAGTGGTCCAGCAGCCATAAATAGCAGCTTTGCGACGTGACGTGTCATTCCAGGAGCGTATCTACGCCCGATTGATTTAATCAGTGGGGGCCATTTGTCACGCGTCCCGATGCCTGCTAAACGCGGACGTCGCTTCGGGATGACCCAATCCCTATATCGAAATCCTATCCCAGCCCTCCAACAACCCCTTGACCGAACGGCCGTCTCTTTCGCTTAAGTACCCCTGGGTATGCTATATAAGCACCACCACCCCTTCTGACCTTTGACATGGCACGTTTTAGGCTCAGCAGGGTTGGCTAATGGACATTCGATTGTCAACGCGAATCTCACTCCTCATTCCATTTAGCAAAAAAAATCTGTACCACCAACCCTCTACCCCTACCCTTCATGAAAAGAAAAAAAGGGGTTGAGGCAAATATAAAAAAAAATGAGACGTCACGACTTCCTTTCTTGTTTCCTTTCCCATTCGTTTCATTGTCCATTTATATTTTTTGTCTCTCGCAGTGATATTTTTGTATGTTGATTTTTGTCATTTTTTTACGGCTGAAAAGAAAATCGCAGGTCATTTAAAAAAAAATTTTCTTTTCTTCGCCCTTAGAAACGAGATCTTTTTCTTCACTCCTGTGAATTGCCCGTATTTCGAATGGTCCATCCACAGGGTGAAATTACCAAGTCAGTGCTGATTACTCAAATCGGGAATTCAATTACGTAGGGTCGTCGGGGGAGGATTTCGCCCTTCTCCTTAGATAACATAATCGCCCTGTCTGCATATCTAAATAAAATTTTCGAATTAAGCGTTTCGAGATTGCCCGTAAAAGTAAATTTACGTTCGCGAAAGAGGACGGAGATCATTATTTAAAAAAAAATCAACCCCGCGTAGGAGCGTCGCGACGCCCTTCGACCACTTTACATCACGCAATTCGCGATAATCATTTTCCGCAGATTTCATTCTTATTCGCGTTTAAAATTTCATCCCAACGATTACGTCATCAGCGTCACAGTACCAAATTCCCAGCATCCCCAAGATCTTTATCCCCTTTAAACATTACCTGTCACTTATAAACACGCTTTCCGCGCCAAGCGACAGTCATTTTCATACTGTTCTGCATAAAAAAAAATTTGCACTCAGCAACTCGAGTACTCACGCACCTACTAGCTCACTCGGTCACGCACTCACGCACTTATGCTAAATATTTATCTCAATGTTACGTGACCGGCATACAGTGGAATCATCATACAGTACAAAGACAATACCGAGAAAGATTTCTTGCACGACTGCATCTTTCAATTACGGGTTAGACCGCGGATGATTCCACGTTCGTTTCCCACGACGAGAAAAAAAAAGAAAAATTATTCCAAGAGGAAAAAAAAATAAAATAAAAAGAAAGGATACTAAAGGATTTACCGATACCAGAGACAAGATAAATACAGGAATTTTGTATGCGGTATATGGATCTATTAGTGAACACTATATCGATACTATATATACGGAGACAAATAAGTACAAATCCAAAGAGAACGATATGATCGATATCGAGAACATGGTCCACGAGCGTATCTATCTACGGATGACTGGTCCAGCGGGATAGAGTGGGTGCTGTCTGATGCTGGGCTTGGGATATGTAGATCTCATCTGAATAAATGTCTCCATTCTCTCGATGGCTCCATAGTCTGTATGACATTGTTAAACTTCCTATACGTATCCCCATACGTCTGTGACGTCATCCATCTTTGTGCATACGTTGGTATCAATGCATATGGAGAATATCACGAATCCATTACGAGGGCAAAGTGCATTTTGCACTAAGTGTACTGTATAGTTATGCTTAAAAGGGCATATCTTACTCTTTAACGTTATTTTTTTTTTTGATTTTCTAAGAATATTCAATCTTACCTTTTGTCATACAAAATTCTATTTTTTTTCCCCCCGTTAGCTTTACGTCAATTTCATTGATCTGGACTTCTGACGTCACTCGTTACTCGTATTCATGACTTGTATCCTGTATATACATATATATATGCTTCAGAAAATTTGGATCGCGTCTGTTTTTTTTTTGGATCTTTTGAGGTACTATTTCTGGGGTCCTTTTAAACTGATAGCCGAAGTGCATCCGATAGATGCACGTGCATGGTACAGTGCTTGAGTGCTTTGCAGACGATACTCCCTATGAGCCAGACGAGCAATGTAAATAGTGCATATATAGGTCTGTATATATATATATATATATATATATATATATCTACTATCTTTGATAGTATCCTGCGGAAAATCAAAGCCACCCTGGTTTAACTTTATTCAAAGAGACACAGTCAATTTCACAAAAAGCGTGTATCCTCATCCAGATGGGATCATCGTGCATTTTGGCGGCGCCATAATCCATAGGTAAAAAACGTGGATTGAAAATACCAATAACAACATTCAAACTGGGTATTAGGGTATCAGGATACGATGAGAGATAGCGCTTTATCGAAACGACTCGAAGACTTTCTCTTATCACTCGGTCTTAGAATGATATAGAGACGTTCGATCGAACGGCCCCTCTACATTTATACCTCTTTTCCCCAATTTTTATTACATCTCTCATGCGTATCCGAAAGTTCGGAGTACCCCTCGATAGCCTGGTGCATAAATTGGACTTTATTTTCGATGGCTCGAAAAAGATCGAGAATACCAGGGGGACTCATCAAGTCAACTTTATCCGATCCTCATCGTTCACGAGACGTCTTGTCCGTCTAGGGATAAAGTGAAAAATTCCCTAGATAAAAAATTTTTTTAGTCTGTCAAGATATTTAAGAATCACTTCGTAGTTATATCGTATACTGGTACTTTGTCTAGTTCTATATCCAGTACCAACGTTGGTACCCCTGTTACCAACTACACGCGACGGTTCTCCAGGTACGTTACTAGACGGACCGTTTAAGTACTTTTTGTTACCACGACTTCAAGCCGGCACCATAATTGACCGTAGGTTTCGTTCGCCGACTGGAGACATCGCAGAGAGAAAAAAAAGACGTACGAGTGAGAGCGAGAGGGAAATAGTCGAGCTGTTAGTCGACGGCGCATCGTGAATAAGATAAAGAGAGAGAAGAACAAAGAGAAGCAGAAAGCTAAGAGACTTCAGAAGGTAGCACCAACACACCTTTCATAGTCGTTAACCCTTTTTTCTTATATTGGATCGTATCCTGGCAAGTGGGTACGAGAAAATATAACTGCGGAAGTTGGACAAAAAATATATATATATATAATGATGTGGTATACAGGTCCTTTCACCCAGAGCCACCGCCGACTACGGACGATTGCTGAATGCGTCTGTGATTAACGTCTACTGGATCCAATCAGTTAAAATAACAACTGGGGAATTTCTGTCGGATCCAATTTTCAAAATAACTATTCATACTCGTACGTAAGCATCGGTATTTACGTTGTGAGGAGATCGATGATTTCGTGAGTCTTTTCACTGGTTATCTCCTAATGGACCACAGCGCGGTCACGTATCGTGGATTAAGGCGATGAAAAAGAAGTAAAAAAACGATGGAGGTCAGGTGATTTTTTTTTTTTTCATATGGATGAGAATTCGTTCACGCTCTTAGTACCAGGTTGAACATCACTAAATTATTTGCCATTTCCCATTAAAGATTCCCTGCTGCGATTGCCACACGTCACGCGTAATCATCCTGTAGGATTTGTGTAGCCCTGGGCGGTTTATGTGGGTACGTTCGCATATGGATATTACGTATGAATCGATTGGATGGTTCAATGGGGATTGGGTTAAAACGTCTTGGTAATTTAAGGATCGTTTTCATGTCTCTTTTCGTGTTTTCTATACGATCTTACTGTTCCAGTGGCTGCCAGGACGGATATAGGAATTGTAGGCTAGGTTCAATCCAGTCGCGAATTGGAAACGGCTAGTAGCCAATCACATCGATATATCAGTGTATCCGTTTCCGGCTGTCGAACTGCCACTGCTACCAGTTCCCAGTGGCTGGAGAGACAGTGCTGTAGCATTCTAGTAGTAATGGCGGGGGACAGCCCAGTGAGATTAGAGCGAACGTGTGTGTCGGGCTTGTTCGGTGAAAGATAACTCAGCTGCAGACGTTATCGGAGTGGATTTAGCCATGGGGAGAATTCTGGCTTATCAGTGGTATAGATATAGGAAATTGTGGGGTGAAAAAGATGTCACGGTGCTTCGGATAGCTGCTGGGTGATATTTAAGAAAATTTCTGTAGGTCTGTTCCAGTCTCTAAATTAGGTTATGTCATCTGGAAAATTGAGAAAATAAGGTTGATCTTTAATTAATTTGAAAATTTATGAAAATATTTAATTTGAATTCGTTATCATAGTTCGTGTATTTTTGTTTCAGGTGTAATTGCCAGGAAGTGAGGTTTTCCAGGACTTCAGCGTATTTGAAAGTCTCTTCCTTGCGAAGGACCTGGAAGAGAGGTTGGCAGCCCTGGCTGGAAGTTTGGCGGGGGTCGCAGCATCCTGGAAAGATCAACGATGAGCTAGCAAGATGGCGTGGTTAGGGCAGCATGTGCTGCTTGCTTGGCCATGGCTGTGGCTGTGGTTTCTCGCAGCCACTGCGGGCATCCCTTCCTACGGCGCTTCCATCTCCAGCCCGGTACCAGGAACTGGACCCACGGAAGCCTCATCCTCGCAGGAGTTCCGGTTCACGCAGTCTCTGTACAATGTTTCCATACCGGAGAACTCCATAGGTAAGACGTTCGTAGTGCCCGAGGAGAAGATGGGCATAAGGCTAGGACCGGCTGACCCCGACGTCGAGGTCAAGTTCAAGATAATGGCTGGTGACAGGGAGAAATTCTTCAAAGCCGAAGAAAGGACCGTGGGTGACTTTTGCTTTCTTTTGATACGGACTCGTTCGGGTAACGTGGACGTGCTAAATCGTGAGCGTAAGGAACGCTATGTGCTGGAAGTGCGGGGGACGTCGACCAGGCGCGACGGGAAGAGCAAGCTCATCATCCTCGAGGCGGATACCACGGTGGTGGTAACGGTACTGGACACTAACGACCTCAATCCTCTCTTTTACCCAACGGAGTACGAGGAGACCGTGACGGAGGATACGCCGCTTCACAGGAGCATCCTGAAGGTCATGGCCGAAGACGCTGACCTGGGTAGGAACGGGGAGATCTATTACAGCTTCGCCGAGGAGACGGAACAGTTCTCCGTACATCCGGTCAGTGGCGTCATCACCCTGACCAGGCCACTGAGGTACTCCGAGAGGGCGATACACGAGCTGGTGGTCCTGGCCAAGGACAGGGGCGCTCTCTTCCGCAACGTGGGTTCATCTCGTGCCAGCACGGCCAGGGTGACGATCAAAGTGCGCCAGGTGAATCTTCACGCTCCTGAGATCTACGTGCGCCACCTGCCGGACATCCTGGAGCACTCGAACGCTGACATCTACGCCATAGTCCAGGTGGTCGACCATGACGAGGGCGTGCACGGGGAGATAGCCAGTCTGGAGATCATCGGCGGCGACCCGGATGGGCACTTCAGGGTGCGGCCTGCTAAGGATACTGGTGGTAAGCCTGACGAGTACAACATCGAAGTTCTTCACCTGCTCGACAGAGAGACTACGCCCCAGGGCTACAACCTCACGTTACGTGCCGTTGACCGGGGTGTACCTCAGCGATTTAGTTACAAATCCGTCCCGGTTCATCTCGCTGATCTCAACGACAACGCTCCGGTGTTCAACCGCGAGATCTATGAGGTCAATGTACCCGAAACGGCACCTGTCAATACAGCAGTGATAAGACTGAAGGTCACCGACGCGGACGAGGGTAAGAACGCTCTGGTCTTCCTCGAGATCGTCGGCGGAAACGAGGGCGGTGAGTTCTACGTGAATGCCGATACTGGGATGCTGTACACTGCTGTACCATTGGATGCTGAGAAGAAAGCGTTCTATACCTTGACGGTATCGGCTATAGACCAGGGTAACACCGGTACCAGGAAGCAATCGTCGGCCAAGGTCAAGATCAACGTGGTGGATACGAACGACAACGACCCCATCTTCGAGAAGTCGGAGATGCTGGTCTGGATAGATGAAAATGAACCGGGTGGTACGTCAGTGGTGAAGGTGACGGCAAAGGACAAGGACTCTGGTGAAAATGCGTACATAACCTACAGCATTGACAACATCAAGAAAGTGCCCTTTGACATCGATCACTTTTCCGGTGTCGTGCGTACCAAACAGGTCCTGGACTACGAGACCATGAAGAGGGAGTACTTGCTTCACGTTAGGGTCAGCGACTGGGGTCTTCCTTATCGCAGACAAACGGAAATGCAATTGAGGATCAGATTAAGGGACGTAAACGACAACCGACCCCAGTTCGAGAAGGTCGATTGTTCCGGTCACGTGCCGCGTTATCTGCCAATAGGATCAGAGATCATCACGGTATCAGCGATTGATTTCGATGCTGGAAATATCATAAGCTACAGACTCGTATCCGGAAACGAAGATGGCTGCTTCTCTCTGGACTCTACCAGTGGGGTCTTATCGGTGGCCTGTGACCTGATGGACGTCAAGGTAGCCGAACGGGAAGTCAACATCACTGCCACGGACGGTACCCACTTCGCAGACGTAACCAGGGTCCACGTTCATCTGGTTAATGCTAAGAGAAATCTTGGTTCTCAAGCCAGGATACTCACGGACGAGAGTGGGGCCTTTGAGTGCCGCGATACGGGCGTGGCCCGACGCCTCACTGACGCGATAGCATCCGCTGAGAAAAATAACATGCCTGGGCGCGATGATGAATACACGATGATGCCAAGTCGGTACGGGGAGAACGTGCACGCCCCGGAATTTCTCGACTTTCCCAACGAAATAAAAGTCAACGAGTCGATACCCCTAGGTACAATTTTGGTCAGGTTACGCGCCAGGGATCGTGATCTTGGTTACAACGGGAAACTCGTTTTTGGAATATCTGCCGGAGATCGTGACTCCGTCTTCGGCCTGGATCCTGACACCGGCGACTTGAGTGTCATTGGTTACCTGGACAGAGAACGGGAGAACGAGTACTTCCTGAACGTGAGTGTTTACGATCTTGGAAAGCCACAAAAGTCAGCATCCAGGATCGTACCTATCACGGTCCTCGACGTCAACGACAACGCACCGAAATTCGAAAAGTCACTAGCTAGTTTCAAAGTTTCGGAAAATGCACTCAACGGCACTACCATCTTTCGGGCCAATGCGTCTGACGCTGACCTGGGTGAAAATGCCAGGATCACGTATCTTCTAGCCACGGAGACCAAGGACTTCAGGGTGGACCCTGTGACTGGAGTGCTCAGTGTATTTGGGAAGCTGGATAGAGAGAGACAGGAAGTGTACGAACTGAAGATCAGGGCACGCGATAACGGTGGTAAGGGTACCGATGCACCGCCGTTGCACTCTGATGCACTTGTCAGAGTGACTGTTGACGATGTCAATGACAATGCACCGACCTTTGCTCTACCCAGTTACACTGTCAAGATCCGGGAGGACATACCTGTCTGGAGCGTCGTCGCCGTAGTCAGTGCCACTGATCCGGATGAGGGACCAGGTGGTGACGTCGAGTACTTCCTGTCCGATGACATCGAAAGCGAAGGATTCTTCAAGGTCGACAAGGTCTCTGGAACCATTCGGACTACCCAGGAACTGGACTTCGAGGAACGTCAAGTTCACACCCTGACCATCCTCGCCGTTGATCGTGGAGACCCCCCGTTGTCCTCGGAGACGATGGTCGTGGTCGAGGTCGTCGACGTTAACGAGAACCTTCACGCTCCAGTGTTCGACGATTTTGTGATGTCTGCAAGTGTCTTCGAGAATCAGCCAATCGGCACCCTGGTGACGACTGTACGAGCTAAGGACGCTGATCTACCTGGTGGAGACTCCAGGGTCGGCTACAGCATCCGGGGCGGTGACGGCTTGGGATTCTTCTCGATCGACGATGAAGGTAGGACACTGTACTTTTTTTAGTATTTTTTTTTAGCTTTCGTTCGACCTGGTGGATGGTCCAGGTCGATGATCTCGATGACGTCTATTTATCCCGACGATTTCTTCGATGACGGAATGAGCATCGATTCATTATCCTTATGAACTTGTCGACGTGGACGAAGGGGAAGTCTGGTTCGATTCAGCTGAAGAGATCGGAATTCATATCCATAAAGCAATAAATCGACTCTAGTCAATTAAGCTTGATATTCCATGGCGGTTCAACTGTCTCGATCGTAATAAAATGACCATCGCTTCTAGACCTTCTGGAGTGACGAGTCACCGGCCCAACCCTAGACCCTCTCTTCTTAACCCGTCAGGACCCAGCTTCCGTGAAGTATCGCATCCGATGCACTCTGTTATCTCGGAACCCGGACACCTGGCTGTTTTATTGGAGTCTGCAAAGTCCTTCGGTTCGTTGCATTTCCGGCAAGTCAGAATATCGAAGTAACCTTAACGTCTTCCGTTATGCGGTACCACTGGATGCATTTTCTTATTCAAAGTTATTTCAAAGCAGTGACGTCACTCCGATGCACTTTTTACACCCGTGTTGCACATTTCGTACTGGTTGAATGCATTTTCAATAAATACATCGCTGAGAGTCGTGTGGGTATTCCTATGAACTATCCTTACTCATCCCATTACCGTAAATTTATTTGAGACCCTGAGCTCGTTTCCAAATGCATCCAGGCTATAAGTGCAACGTAACTTTTCTAATTGCATCGCTTCCTCGGCTGTCTATATTTTAAATCCTCGACACGGTCAATTAGCCAGGCTGCTCGTTCGACTCGATAAAAATAGGTTACCGACCGTATAACGTATATGCAGCCTGCTTGCAATTTTCGATTGATTGTTGCACATAGTTTATCTGCTCGAACAATTTTATGCACTTTTGTATGCACTTCTGGTAGAACCCTTCTATTCATCCTTGTCATCCTCGTTGCATCGCGTTTCATCCCAGAGGTATTCATTTCGCGTTACTTATTACAGACCCTCTTCCTTCGCTCCTGGATTTTACATCCTTTATCACCGATGCACTTTAGTGCAACTCGTTACGCAGTGCATGTAAAGTGCATACAGTGTGCATCACGTTAAAATTACCAAGCTCAAGAGTTAACCGCGTTACGTGCGCTATTTATTGTGCATCCTGCGTGTAGATGCATTTACAACGATTGTCGGTTTACTGGTCGTTAACTGCTTTCCACGCGAAATGCACATCGTTATCGGCGCATTATTTAATTAGTTATCAATTATCCGATCGATTTTTCTAATCACCCTTCGATGTTAACTTTATTCCACGATTGCTATTTTCTCACTTAACGATGCATTCACTCTCGCGTCAGATCTTTTTCACTGATTAATAATAATTTCTTGGAATACACTATATACGATCTCAGTGCAATTGCCTTCCGTTGCACTTTGGAAAATATTTCTCGTTGTCATCGTTGCATTAGCCCATCTCTTGTACGACCCGTCGATGCACTTCGAATGCACTTGCATTATACACGGCAACGAGTGAATCCAGTTTCTCAAACCCGGTCATTATGTCTTCGCTGCTATTAAATTAAAAGTTAATAAACCTAATTGTATTACGGGACCCCGAAAACCTTTTACGACCTTATATTAAATTTCTCTTTGCGGCCTTTTGTCGGACACTACAAGAAATCGCGTGTCATTCCGTTTAATGGCTAATACCACATGCGCGCATCAGTTACGCTGTCTTATATTGTGACACGTTCATGATAGTTATTTCTTTCATTGTACAGGAATCGCGGAAATATATCATTGTAATAATGATAATGATGACGATAACAACAGTTATAATAATATCCACGTGGTTGCACCGTAATACCATCTGGAAATTTCATTGGCTTCGCAGACCTTTCAGAGAGCTGTCGATTCTATATGTTTCTTTATTTTTTTTCTTCTTTCCTTTATTCGACAAAAACCTACAAGGTAACCGTGAAATATATTATTCGATATGTCACACGCCTTAGAATGCCTTTGAAGTATTTTAAACCAGTTTCAAACGTATTCCGGAAGTGACGGCGCTCGTGCCGGCTATAGCTATAGTTGGCTGAATATAGATCTTGTGAAATGGGAAAGAATGCGAGGAAATAGGAAAACAGTGAAAATATTACATCGACGCAGTGCCATGCATATTCAAGTGTGCATTAATATTCATATGTTATCCGTGTGTTGTTTTCCTATTAATATACATACGACGGTCTTTATTATGACTGTACCTGATTAATTCAGTCGATAAGGGACTGATAATATTTTGAGGTATTTTCCTAGTTCTTATCTATTTATATGGAAGGTTTGAATTTCGTGGTTGAAGGGTATTTTTTATGGATGTAGATTAAAAATTTTTGTTTACCTAATTGAACGAAAATTTATGTAATTCTTTTTTTGTATTATTTATTTATTGTTATCGATTATTGGTTGTCGTTCGTTTGTTCCTTATTCATCTTCAGCCTAGCCCATCGAATCAATCGCCGTTAATAAAATTTACGATAAAGTTCTTGACCTTATCTATTTCGATGACCCTGTCAGATCGATTCAAGTGCTGACTTACGAAAATTGATCGACAGCACGAAATCCATTTGCCACTAATTGTCAGTTCGTCCCACATCGCAGACTCTGAGGATACGTGAACAGTTCAAGCTGTACTTGCGTAACTGAGGTCTTAGCCGGTTCTATTGTCAATAGAAATTCTTTTAATCGTTTATCTTTGTCATACCTGAGCAATGAATTGATAGTGACGAACAAGAATATCATTGCGCAAAGAAAAATACCGCCTAGTAAAGAAATTATTGTAATTGCAACTAATGCATAAGATCACTGATTTCTCAAGCCGTACAAGTCGGTCCAATTGGTTGAACGTTGAAGTATCAATTCTTTTGAAAGGCCATGAGACAAAAATCCCCTCGATTTTATTACCTCGGAACATCGAAACAACCCATAGAAATCTGTTAAGAGGAAATTAATGAATCTTAAGAGGATTGGACCTTCAGATAATTCCAATCGATGAGGCTGTTTAGAAAATTGTGTGAAATTTAAAAAAAAAATTGAATCTTGAAAATCATTCCATTACATTTTTTATGTCAGCCTCTTCCATGGACCATTTTAATCTCTGGAAAATAATAAAAATCAAATGGGCAGGATTATCTTCAGGTGATTCAATGGTAATAAATAAACGTGTATATATATGTATATTGAAATTTGATGGCTACAAGGTAAATATCCGATAAGAACTTAACACGTCACAGGGCAAATAAGCATTAAAGATACATTAACGTATATCGCACCTTCATTGTCACCATTGAAACAAGTACCAAGGAAAGAGTTAAAAAGTGGCTATTCTTGAAAGTACGTGAGATCCATTAGACGAAGAATTTCTGGTATTTCCAAAGACAAGAGGCGGCGTCCCTTGAGCGTCACGAGAACTTACGAAGATAGCCGAGTGGGTTCCGAGTGGGTTGGTAAGGGAGCAGGGATAGGCTCAAGGCCAATACGAGGCACTGCGAATTCCAAAGTAATTCAATTCCCAATGGGACGAAATCTTTTGTAAAAAAAATTACGCTTGATTTTCAACAGCCTTGAAAAATTGAATTTTGCAAAAATCTATTTCTCCCAATTACACCCATCCCAATCCAAATTTCTCCAAACACTTAAATTTCTTCGATCGTAATACAAATTTACGAATTTCACAGCGAAATATTTCCTCGGGGGTGGTTTTTATTTTCGAAAAAAAAAGCAACGTATCGATAACAAGCACCCTTAAGTTTTCATTAGAGCGAAAAAATTCGCTGTATCCTTGTGCGTGTTTCTTGAGAGTTACTCCACCTTTTTTTCTTTTTTTAAGGATATCACGATCCTCCACTTCGGTAATAACCCACCCAGATCCACCCCTACTCGTATACCTATATCTATGCCCAATTCTGTAGAGTCCATTGAAGATGGGACATAAAGCCTTCGACCCACCTAAAAACTAAATAAATTTTGTGGAACAATCATTTTCGCATGCGATCATTTTTTTTTTGCGTGACTTCTTAAGGGTCTATTATCATGGGAAGTTAAGTATAGATAGGCGAGGGGGCTGTACAGTACGTGCTAGGAATTTTGTAATGAAACCAAGGGTGACACTTAGGGGTGGGTTTCCTATAGGAGGATGAAGAGAAGACTTCATCGAGTGTGATTGGTGAGAAATTGGTACTACCAAGAATTTTCATTCTGTAAAAATCGTTCAGACGTAAGACTAATGACTTATCGGTTTTTTTAACTTGGCGAATATAAATCTCGACAGCTACCGAACGCCGACTATAGCTATACGTATAGCGTAATTTCGACGCGCTATAATTATAAACTCATTTAGTGGTCGATCTCGTAAACGTTATTTCGACACGATGGGCCTCAGGCGTGGTCGCGCAGGTATATATATATATATATATTCCAATACTGGTACAATAAAAGCATGCAGCATCTTACTAGCAAGATAATAATTCCTTCACTTTCGGTACTTTTCCCAAATTGTTTGTGGGTACTTGTTACACTGAGATATATATATATATATATATATATATATATATACTCTATACGTAGTTCGTATACTCGTTGAATAAGTCTTTTATAACGAATAGGATGTATAAGACCTTTTTACCAGAACGACTACTCGTTTCATTTGGCTTTTAGCGACAGTCGCGCTCGAGCAGCGCATGGAGTAAGACGTGGGGGAGAATTTTTCTGGTCCGGCATTATTTTTTTTAGTTTATTTTAGGCAGGAGATTTTTGTTTATGAAATTAGTTATCTTGGGCGTGGAAAGATATAAATAAAGAAAAAGGGTTATGAGTGGGACGGGTCCTCCACGTGTGATCCACTTGGAATTTTGTAATTTTAGGGCTACGAATCGAAATGAAATGTAATCACTTCCCCTTTTCGTATTTTTATACTACTGTATGAAAACTCGTGACTATTGCGTTCCGTGGATTCCTCGATTTTTGTGGAATTTGTAAAATTGAACGAGTAAGCAAATACGTTGTGTATATTATGAAGCTGCGTTTAAACATTATGGCGAAATTAACAGAGGGTCGCACCTCGCCACTAACGAACCGTCGGGAAAAGGGGGTTTGCCGACCACTCGCCAACGTGTGTGTCATGTTTGCATGGTCGCTCGGCAATTACGGAAATATTTGCGCACTCTAAGGGAAACAAAAAAAAGACGAGGGTTAAAAAAAAAGTTTTAGTCGCTGCGCTCGCGAAAGAGGAAGAGAAAGGGGGGTGTGCTTAATATTGGTGGAAAACCGTAATTAGCATATACTCACATACTCAAGCTTTTTAATATCGCGAATAGCTACGTGCGGATTTGAATGGGTCTTTTTTTTTATTTATTACGTAATATTTACAAAAAATATATTTCTTCATAGCGAGGAGGGATGCTGGATTATTAAAAAATAATTACGTGTCACTTATTTTTGATTTTAATTAATCTTTATATTACGTCAATCTTCTTAAATTTTGTCTTCCTTCACAGTCTCGCTGATTCTGTCGAAGATAGAGGTGATTTTTAAAAAATTTCTCCAGCACGTAGCAACGCTGACGCGTTTCGTAAAAATTTTCGAAATTTCAAGTAAATCCTTATTTATGTAATTTTCACGTAAACGCCGTCCAATTTCAGAGAGCATAGAATACGCAATCATGACAGAGAATTTACTTTCTCGGATGTTCCTCCTCGATATTAACGTATTCCAAGAGAGTTGGAATACCGGGCATAAATCGTATTAGGAAAGAATTCGATTCCTATTTAATCCAGGATCCTAGTAACGGTGTAATACAAAAGAAAAAAAAATTCTATCGACACGGGCTCAGCTACATCCGAAATTTATCCTGAATTCATTATACGAAATATTTTTATTTTCTTCACAAACAGCCACCAGTATTCGATCCTCTCACAAAGAAATTTAGTGAAATTAAGTAAATGGCCATTTAAATGAAAAAGTGCTGTTTCCAAAAAAAATTATTTACCCAATTCAAAGAATTAAAAAATCCAAAGTATCACAGCAGTACCCATTTACGTCGTCTACCATCCTCACAGTAGTTCATTGCGCGGTTTCCTATTATCTACCTAAATTATTCGTAAATTTAAATTTTTCAGTAGTACCAACAGCCACGTCAAACATTTCACTTAGCATTCAATTACGAGTCACGTAACGCGCCACTGGTTTCCTCCAGGAATTGTTGTCCTCGTAAAAGCCAGACTTGTCCATGGGACCAGGTCCACCACGTGCAGAGGATCATCGAGGTCGCTGAAAAAAAAAAAAGACGGCATAGATAGAGAAGTGGTACAGCCTAACCTGAATGGAAGTTAGTAACCGTAGACTGGTGTTAAATATGAAGAAAAAGAATAATAGTAACACACATGACGTCATACTAATTACTTACCAGTGATAACAGCAAAATAGGACAATCGACAAAAGTCACTGTGCATATTTTGACGTCTTAGAGCAATATTTTTTTTTCTTTTTTTTTCAAGCCTCCATCCACAAAGACCCTATTCTCATCTCTGTCCTCATAACTATCTCCAGGCGAGAAAACTATCTGTATGTTACAACTGGCTTTGTCTCGAGAGTATAGAAGACACGAGTCACGAGGGTAAAGTAACAGCCTCCCTTACGAGAGTACATTAAGGAAATGCCTGTAAAAGGGACATGGGACAATGCACAGTAATTATGAGTCTGTTGTCTCTTGTCATCTGTCACGTGGTAGGTACAGGGTGCACGTACTTCCCATAAGGTACGAGGGAACCCTTGGTAATGGGAAATACATAAACTGAGCTTTGTATGGTCTGCGCGGTATACAGGGTGAATTAGAAACGTTCACTGTGAAAATCTTTCTCGATGATTCTAGAAGGTTCTTTGAATAAAATTTCACTGTTTTTCTTTAGCACTCTTGTCCCACAGTAATAATGTGTAAATCGTGAAAGTTTCTGAGTATGGTAAATAGGGGTTGTTCGAATGGACAAAAGATACTACTTGTTCGATACTCAAATTGAATTATTTGCCAGAAGCAAAGACCGATCTAGATTTGAGTATACGTTCCGCGAGGTAATGAATATTTTTTGGACACCCTGTGTATCGCCTACCGAAGGATACGCCTTAGGGGTTGATACCTGGAATGGGATGGAAGTTAGGGGGAATAAGTATACGATGTAGCTTGATTGTAGACAATCGACGGTAAGAGAGTAGAGCTGAAAGTGAAGGAAAAAGGAATGAGATTGGAAGGTGGAACGAAGAAGGATGGAACGATGGTCTCAGCTCGGTCATTGTCTCAAGTGTTTCTGAACTGTCTGTGCGTGTGCTGCTTTTTCCCCTGGCGCACCTCCTTGGTCCCTCGTATCGCGTGACGTCACTTCCGCCGCCCTCGGTCTCTTAATCTCTCACTCGCTCGCGGTCTCCGCCCTCCGCAGAAACCGGTACTCCTCGTTCGCAACTGCATTCAGTACCGCGTTCCTTGTTCCAGGCTGCATTAAACCGACTGTACAGAGTGTGGGCGGCGATTCAGTACTTGGGATTAGATTCCATTTAAAAATACATACCCATCCCTGTGTTCTCGAGATTTTTCTTGGCGTTCCTGTTCCTCTTGTTCCTCTTTCATTCTTTTGGGTCTTATTCGCTTTATTTTCCTCTTGTACCCTTTTCTCTCTTCGCTCCCACGTATCCGCGTACGGATTCGGAGTCGAAGCTTCGAACGGCTGCGCGAATCAATTTCAAGCTCGTTCACTGAAAATTAAGCTTGTTTATTATTAATGGTCATTAATTTGATCGTGCTGAAAGAGCTTGCAATTTATTTCATAGGGGAATTTATATTATTATTTGTACTCGCGTTCAAATGGGTAATTGAATTTTTTTTTTATTCGGACTTCGATATTTAGTCAATTTCCTTTTTAGGGGTAGTTTTTAGTCGACAGTTGTAAGCGTGTGATTAGTTGGAAAATCAATTAACCCAAATTCGTTAGAGCGTACTTAAACACTTGCTGCTGTTCGATAGGTTAAGTTGTGCAGCGTATAGTGTGGCTAATGACTAAAGGCTGATTTACGAAACAACGACCTTATGACGTAATCTGTTATCAGTGAGCTTAAAAGTTTTGCCGGTTATCATTGTTTCCATAGGTTCGAACGACCGTTCGACGGGAACAATCAAAGTGCCTCTTGTGATAAAAAAAAATGAAAACGAAATTAATTGTCGTGTACAGTACGTTTCAAAAATACATAATAACAGGGTCGATAAGAAGCAACCGTTGTGCGAGTTAAATGAAGAGTGCTTAATTCCCCTTTGGGAATCAATTACGTAAATTGTTTCGAGAGGAAGGAAGTTCCTTTTGCTTGATTATCTAAAGATAAAAAAAAAATCAATTGGGCCTCGCGAAATTTCGCGTGAGCGAATTCATCATCTCGAGACCTTCGCCGTGATCTGAAATTGAAAACGGCAGGTGCCTCGTATGTAATCTAAATTTTTTCTTTTCCCATATCGTCTTATTATTTATTTTTGAAAAAAAAAAATTTTCCCGGCTGATTTTATCAGGCAGCATTATCTGCGCAGCATCCGGATCTTTTTTCATCTCGATATTCAGATCGGATAAACCTCCGGTATCTATACGGCTTTTTATTTTATATACAGGACCCTGCCGGAGGCCTCCTCGGCAAAACGTCATGCGAGTGTACTAACGCGAGATAAACTGCACCGAATGGAAAATGCCTGCAGCGGAATGCAGTGACGAGAAAAAAATGCATGATGCATAACGGCCCATCAGTCCTCTGATGGATGATCCTGTAGCTGAACAAGTCTTGCACTCTCGAGATGCAACTGCATACACGTTACTACCCACTTGGTCCGCTGTTCACTTTTAGTTTTCTTCAGTTGGCTAACTTTCAGTTTCCTCAACTGCATATATCCCCGATATGCATTGTTGCACCAAGTTGCATATTTCAAGCTGATGCTGCGATACTCTTCGTTGTAGCTGCTTGGATTTTTTTTTCATCCTTACATTTTTTCCATCTTCTCACAGCGTTACGTGCCCGTTGCACCCAGTGCATAATCCTGCACTATGCTGTAACTAATATTTTGAGTATGGTCATCCGAGACGTCTCTACCCATATCCGCTACACTTTCCGGAAGTGGCTACTTCCAGCTGCTGCACCCCTTGCTTTATTCTGCTCTACCACTACCCGGATCCTATGGCGGATCGGGTTCGTAGAACCGATCAAGGAACCGGTTTCGGTACGTATTCGTCCACGTGAATGCAGTGCGGCTTCAGCTTTCTTGCTCCTTGCTGGGAGCTCATGGCTGATGCATTTTGCTTTGAGCACCTAATGCTCCTGATAATTTTATCAGAGCAATGGAAACCGTGCTTATGCTTGCGAACGATATTCGGATTAAATTTTTATTTTTGATAAAATTTTTCTCCCCTTCTTTCATACAGTGCATCTTCATTACGAAAATTTAATATTAATTTTTTCTTCTTCCCGAAGCATCTCGTATATTAGCGACAGGATATACCGAGTGTCGTAAAAAAAATTTGTCCCATAGATAACTTAAACGTAACTCTTGTACAGTTGAAAAAAAATTTTATTTAAAGCTATCCTTATTTATTTCCCGTTTTCAAATTCCTCTCGGCAGATTCAGGAATATTAAGGAACATTAGAAGGATATTAAGGGAAGTTAAATAAATCATATATCTCAGCAGCGTTTCCTCTCCGTTTGATAACCATTTAAAAAAATTTCATCGTTTCAGCGCACATAAAAGCGCGGGAGAAGTCGGTCTGTTCAAAAGTCTGAAACCACCAGTATATGTATATATCATCTGCAGATGATATCCCATTGCCGTGAAAGCCATTCGTTTCAATGCGTACATTCATACCGCATCTAAAAGCTTTGCATATCCACCGTTCTCTATCCCCTTTCCCAACCGCTGAAAGAGTTGACGTCGTCGTAGACGTCGCGACGCCATCCCAGCCAATTCCAGTTTCTTATTCAAGGAAAAAGCTAAAAAGCTAATCGGCCAGCTGGTATCGTACGCTCCCGTGAGTATACTCAATATATACATATATACATACACCACTTATTAAATTTAATACTAAATTAAGAACTTGAGCTTTTTTCCTACTTGAGAAAACATCCATTTCGTAAAGTACCCAAGTACCCCTTTCCTCCTTCCTCACCAATCATCCTCCATTTCTCCCATCAGTCTCATGTGTCTACATTAAAACTCATCCACTAAAGCAGCATAAGATTCGCCACCTGGTTACTACCCCTTTAAGCCCGACGTCCTTATAACCTATGAGGGTTAACTTAGACATATGGTATATTTATTTAATCATATGTTTACATATCATACCACGATCCGTTTAAGTGCCTGATCCCATATGGGTACCTTAAATCTAAATCATCCTTTCATATGTGACGGTCCAAGTGGGATGCAAGCTTGAGATTTTTTTTTGGCGTTTTACAAATTTTCAAAATTATATACATCACTTTGATGATTATACTATCTTTCGGTAAGAGTATTACCATAGTCTGGTCATTTCTATGCATATGGTATATTTATGATAGTTTTTTCGAGGATTTTATGGTGTATAGGTAATTCTGTAATTTATGAAGATTTTTAAGCAGGCTATCGCAATTCGTATGGCATTAAGGGTCGTTTCTAATGTCATTGAAAAAAAATGATAGTAAGTGGTAAAGAGGAGGTGCCTGTAAGATAGGGTTTCGAATCTTCAATGGGCGATGACATTAGCATCGCCTGAAGGGATGAAGCGGAGGCTGGAGACTTCACGCTTCCCCGAAGCCTGCTCGTATCTCCGGTCCTGCCTTCGCTTTAATATCGACCTACTCGACTTGCACTAGGCTGCCATTACGTCACTACTTCAACATCTCGCTACCTTCAGTCTTGCTTCCCATTTCTGTTCCAATTTCAGCTTCACTTCGCAAATCAATATACTTGCTGGATCGTTTATCGAGTAGCTACATTTTTTAATTTAATATACGAGTATATATGTGTATATGAATTGAAATACGAGATATATATTTTTTAGTAAAACAATCATACATTTTTTTATTTCTACTTTTGTCATTGTAATTTATGAAACGATGAATTTTTATTTGGATAATTTTTCCAAAAAATTTACAAAATAATTTTTTCAAAACATTCATATTCTTCTTATCGTCAATTTATCGTAGGTCGTAATCCAATATTAGCTTCTTCTCAGCGACGTGGACGTCTGGACGTCCCGTGGAGAAACTATACAACGTGATTAGAAATCCGGAAGCTGCGTTGGCTCCCTGACACTTTAATGCTTTCGATCGACCATAACGACAAGCAGCGTTTGCCTTATTAATTAGTCAAATTCGATAGAGAACGCTTTAAAGCCCCGTTCACCTAAATCCCATGGAATCACGTAGAGGCGTCTTAAAAGTTAAAAAAATTTTTCGTAAAAATTAATTAACCCCAATTAACCTTAATAATTTTTAATAATCTGTACACGCTGTGCAATTAAATCCGTTATAAAAATTTTTGAAATTTCAATTAAAAAATATATACATAATTATCCTCCCAATGGACGCTCCTTTTTTATTACTTCTAATATTTTCCAAGTATCCGTACGTTCGTTAAATACGAAAATACGTTGCAGTAGCCGTATAAAATGTACACGAAGCACATTAAAAATCAGTACGATAACTCATTGATAACTCTTCGATCGCTTGTACGAGCAAAGAGCGTCCGTTAATGTCAATGGTTTTAGAGTCGCTCGTTATTATTAATTAGGAAGCGCTCGAGCGCCGATAATAGGATTGCTATCGCGAACGCTGCCCGTTGTTATCGTCGCGTAATCAGGGCCGTGCACTATATGGGAGTACGTGCGAGTAAACATATAGTTAACGTAGCACGTATACAATTCTGGGCTAATAAAATTGTTGCTCCGCTATTAACCATTATAACGTACCAATTACTGCTTCGGTTTAATTATGCAATCATTATCGGTCTTAACGTCTCTTTCTATAACCACATCTGATAAATTGACCCTCCCTTTCCCTACCACCCCTCTCTCTACCACCCCCACCACGTACGAATTCTTGATATTAAATTCCTCTCCATGGACTTTACCACCGGAGGGATGAAGGACCCTTAACACAGTGCTACTGGATTCTGGAGATATGGACCAATGATAGGAATATATGACAATTGGAGATCTACCAATTTTCGACGTTTCGAGTGGAAAGACCAGTTAAATTTTTCTATTTTTATTTCCATACTAATATGTATTGAGACGTGATTTTTCGATACATGGTCACGAGGCGACTACAGCTACCGATTCGGATGACGTTCTTGGTTTCCGGTTCCCTTCGAGTCGCCATCCTGATCG
>JAYRCB010000362.1:223861-273101 GCA_036026315.1 Trachelus stipa
GCTGGAGAGTGGCAAAGGGCGGTAGAGCGGCAGGAGGGAGAGTTCTGGTACGGTTAAGGCCAGGGGCGGAACACCCTGACCCGGGTTATGGTTCTTGTACTCGATGCCCTGGGGAAGCGGCCGTGGAGGATCTCCAGGAGTTGCGTACCGATTCGCTGAGGAACGCTCTCGATTTAGTTTAAAGGGACGACTCGACGGAAAGGGTTAGAGTTATCGGGCATAAGGATCTCGACCAATCAGAATGATTAGTTATCGAATTTGACTATTGCCAATTGACCGCTTTAAACCAGTCTGTCTTTGGACACCGATCAAGGTGCTTCGAGATGGTTCGCGCTCCCGGGCTGTTTGTTGATAGTTTTTCTAGTCGTGTTTCCTATACGGTATAGGAAGTCTTCGCTTGTGAAATTCCCGCGTTGCTTTCGCAATATCCAGAAAATCCTATAGATTTTCTCCGTGTCTTTCGAAAGTGCAATGTTGTGCTAAAGTGCAGTGCCCACGTGTTCTCTGGATGCAGTTCTCGGCGTTCGCGGATCAGCCGAACCAGCTCCGGTGAGCACTCCCAAATTATTAATAGGTGGAGGAATTTCAATTTTAGAGCTCCGGTTCCGGATGTTACAGTATATTACCTGTATACATATATGTTACCTTCAACTACCAGATATATCTGGTATGCGCACTAAAGAATATTTAATATTTTCCGATCTACTAAAGTCTCCATTGTTTTTAAATGTGCGCTTTTTAGATTTACATATAGCGCGCACAACAATAGTGAAAAAATTGTTTAAACAATATAAGTGCTAATAACTATTTTAATTATCAAAATAATGGTCATGTAAATATTTAATAAAAATCTACCATAACAATGTGAACAATGAAAAAAAAAGACGAAATCCATTGAGTAGGTTAAACCAGAGATATTGAATTTTGTATTTAGGCAAGTTTAGCATTTTTTTAAATTCTCAGTTTAATATAGTTAACTGAAAAAATTTTTTTCACAAAAATCCCGATATAGGTGTCGGCTAATTTGATAAGTAGATGTTATAAAAAAAATTCAGAGCGTTTAAAAATTCCAAAAAATTGTTTTCACAAATACGTACGATTTGTAAAAGAATCCCTCATGTTCCTTTGATTTCTGATACTCCGTGTATCAGGCTTATATTATATAATCCTATGGTCAAAAATGTCTGCCACCACTTATTCGTTTCATAATTGATCTCACACACGCACCATACCGTTTACCTTTACATACTGCAGCGACGGGTGGGAGGGTGGGAGGAAGCACGATCGCCTGTCGTGTATTTGCCTCGTTACTCCGTGTAATTACTGGATGAATTATTAATCGGATAATTCGTGGTTTTTACACATACTATCAGGCCGACGCGACAGACGTTTTGATGCGTGTGTTACGTACTGTGATACGGGTTACTTGTGCATCCGTTATCAAAGTATACACTGTATACATGGATATTATATATATATTTTTTAAATCTATATTTCCATAGGGTTGATACGCATTGCCGACATACGTAGCTGAATCCGAATGAAAATAGATAATTAATTAGATTACGTGATTAAAAAAAATTTTTATTCCGTACGCCTCAATGACATTTTTACTATTTTTTTTTAATCTAACGAACTGAGATAGGGTAAATTTGTTACACGATACGGAAAGCCGGACTTCTGATAAGGGTTGGTTATCCGTTATAGCTAAATAACCAGAAAAGAGCGACTCTCCTTTTGGGATTACGTCGCAGGAAGGATGTCATTGAAAGAGGGTGGTACCTACAGCAAGGGTTTGGTTTCCGTTGAATGGTCTCTACGTGAGATAAAATCTCAATCTCTTGATAGAGTTTCAATTAAGCTAAAATCTTTTCCTTGCTAAAGGTCCTCGAAACGAATTCGCTCGATATTCCTATCATATAATGGTACATAGGGGTGTATCCTACCCTGTAGACGGAACGTGTATACATATGGAGGACCATGTATGAATATGGTTTTGAACGCATTTACTAATTAGCAGAGACGACGCAGGGGTAGGTAAATGTTATTATTAGTCGGATCTTGTTTTTCATAGGAATTGGCGAGACGCCGTGAAATTGTAGGATAAACAAGATCGTAAAATAGCTTTTTGCCAAATTTCCTTCATCCAATTCTCAGCTGTCCCTTTATTTTCTCCCTTATGCTTGTATTCGATTGCGAATGGAATCCTTCTTGATATTCATTTAAACGTAGTGAAGAAGGTCCACCGTGTTATCACTCGATTAGAATAATTTTTGATGGGAAATAATTAAAATGAAATTACAATTAAATTTTTAAAGAGAAACGCAATTATTATGTTGTTTAGGTAAATGACACTAGGACGAGACTTGTATTACCAGGTAGTATGCGAACTGGAATTGAGTAAGAAAATATTTATTTACCGGCATTACGCGTGCATCGCCTCTGGGTAGATGCAAGTGCAACTGCAGTGGGATTTAGTGCTGGACTGCATCTGGCTGCACTTGCGTCCCGATGACGAATTGAATTGCAAGGGAAGGAAGGTGGCGAGGGAATTGCAAGATGGGAGCGCGAGGGTGACGGGTATAGGTTTTAAGCGAGACAAGAAGTAGGAGCGTCCCTGTGCAAAAGACAAATGTGCATCCTGCAACTGTCGGTGCAACAACACGTCGTCCTGACACCGTGAAAAGAGTGCATTGCGATTCCCGGTCGTAAGGCCGCGTTCCATCGTGATTTACGAACGCGAGGTGTACGCGGAAATGCACTGGACATCGGTGCACCATTGTGTTCCGCGTGCCGGTGCATTAGCCTTGCAATTTTAATGCAACGAGGACCCGCATCATGGGCTAATGGATGCATCTATAGGTTATAGAAAATTATCGACCTCTTGACGTGTCCTAGCTGCTATGCACTTTTGTCATAATTTTAGACTTTTATTAATTATTAATTTTTTTTTTGCTTTCAGGTAAGATTTTACAGTCATCGATTGATGCAATTTTATACTGAACTTTTTCTACGGTTGATACGTCCCTGTGCCATTCGGTGAGTAGTGAATTTTAATCTGTCTCCGTTACTCTTAATGTCTCTTTCCGACTCTCTGTCTCTATCCTCGTACGATATGCGCCGCTCTAACCTGACTTAACAAACTAATGGTAAATTGATGCAGCCAAACTTCGCAACTGCTAATGCAAATACTAGCTGGCTCTATGTGCGCTTTCGCCTAGTTTCCTAATTTCACTTAGTATCCGGCAGACTTCGCGTTGAAAGTCATTGGTTCCAAGGTGGAATTTTAATATAAATTGGAGTTGCATTTTGCGAAATTTTATTAGATAAGAATATTGAAATATTATCAGCAGAATATTTTTTTATGGTATGATTAATATTTTCGAGTTTGATTTTCTTTTTTTTTTTGTCGAATTATTCGCTTGTAGATCCTTTATGGATCGTTACTATCGCCATATGGGAAACTAGTAGACTTTGCTGCAGCCACTGAAACGAATTAATGATCCTAGGTGAACGATCATTCGTTTCGCGGTCCAATTACCAATGGGACGTAAGGTAGGTTGAAAATGGGGTGGAAAAAAAATGTCAAAAAAAATACAATCGCCCCACTGTACTTGCCAATCCTGTACCCACCCTCCAGCTGCTGGAGATCCATGCTCTCGTTCAGGCACAAATGACGTCATTATATAAGTACCACCCCTGCGAATCCCACAGGGCTGGGATCGTAACCACCCCTCAATATACTTCCCTTGCGAGCAAAGCCAGCCTGTTTGTAAAATAATCTAGATTTTTCGTCTGGAACGACGACGCGCTTCTCCTCGACGTCGTTTGACTTGGGAATAATAGGGGTGGACTCTTTCATCCCCCTTGCGAAAATATAAACGCATCCCTATACTCTAACACTGTTACGAGCAGTTTTCATCCCTTTATAATCTCCCTCGAAATTTCTTGGCAATTTGTTGAAATTTTTCGCATCGTTTCTTCCGAATCGGCCAACTAAATTAATTTAAATAATTCACCAAAAAAATATTCACCCTTAATTGGCCACTGATTTCCCCCTTTTTTTTTTTTACTAATGACGTACTTAACCCTTTCTGAACCTAGGGTGTATTTTCAATTTCCTCTTTTTCTATCTTCTTATCTTGACTTTTCCAAAAGGACCCACCCCGCACTGGTTATTCCGGTTAATTCTGACAGAGCTGTTACGAAACCCCCTTCGGCTAAAGAGTTTACCACCCCTTTCTCTCTGGTGCTTCTGCGGCAACTCATTAAAAAAGTTAAAGCGGCAAACACACTGACGGAACGAGAGGAAATGCTTACCGTGTCGTGATCACCGGAAGCTACAGCCCCTAATGCAGCTTTGAGGTCAGTTGCTCGGAAAAATGTTTTTGAAGGAATATCATCGTTTTACCAAGTGGTAGTAGGCATTGCTAATATCAAGTCCGGCACGAAACTCGCTTGTTAATTACCTAATACTGAAAAACAGTACAGGCCGTTTGCGAAACTCGGACGCAATTATACGTCACGTCATTTGCAACCGGGAGTAAGAAACGAGGGGTGATTTCTTTTTTTCAAGTAAAATTTTCAAATTAGCAAAATGTTTTTTTTTACGTTGATCTATTCAATTAACGCTACCGCAACGCACAAAAACGTTTGTTTGCTATTAATTATAAATTAATTTCGTTTACCTAATTTCACCCTTTTTCACAATTTTCATTCTCGCTATCGCCCAGAAGTATTTTCGTACACGCATAATTGATAATGTCTCATTCAATGAACTCTCGTCACGTACGAGGTCAACTTCGGAGATAACCATGAGCTCGAGATGAACGGGGAGAGAGAGAAATCTCTACGGTTCAGAGACTCGCACGCAATTCCAACCATTTACCAGATGCATTCCTCCGAGAGGAGCCTCACCAGTGTCTGGACCAATGAACGCAATAGACGCGGCAACGTGATTCTCAGGCATGGATCATTAGATCAATGGACCAATCGAGTCGCTGTATCAAAATTCAGCATCCCGAAAAATCTTCAGACCCGTTATACGTTATCGCGATGGAAACTTATATTTACCTGTAGAAAGATAAGTTTTTAGTGTAAACCTTAAATTCTCTAGGATATCCAAGAAACTTTTAAATATTGATTTGGGTCATTTTTTTGGAACAAAATTGACACCCGCTACACTATTCGGTCTAGCAATAAGCCACGGAGAGGAGGAGGCCGAAAATTTTTGTTGGCTTTAGGCAAGGTACGGATTTCGTGTGGATTTCACGTATTTCGCTCGGCTATAGGGAAACTTGTAGAAAAGCTCTACGCGAATCGGGTGGCACACTCTTCCGGAAGGATTTCCAACAAAAGATCGAAGCAAATCTAGATCTCTCTGTAGACGCTTCGCGAGATCTGACGCTTCAGTTCAGATCCACTGATATCCAATGGATGACTATACAATTCACCGCTACGTTAGGCTCACCGAAAAGGATGTACATTTTCGTCACCCTTATTACACGCGAATGACATTCGATGCATTTTTTGCATCTTTTGAATTATATGCGAAAAATGGGTATCCCACGGGAAACTGAATATCACGGAAACGTGACTTATGCAAATTTTTTAACATATTGGTCGCGCGAAATTGACCATCTTTCTTGGTGGAATTGCGGGGAAAAGGTCGAGTCAGTCAAACTTGACCCTTTTGATAAGATTGAGGGCCCTCGCACGATAATGTGCTTCAGAGAGAAAGAATGAGAGGGGAGGGAGGGGGTTGCGCATATTCATGCAAATAAATTTGTTTTGACCGTTTTTCCGCGAGTGAAAAGACGGCCGGAGCTGCCCTTTGAACCGTGAAACGAGACCCGCCCAACTTCAACCACCCCCCTTCTTTCCCCTATGTTCAACCTATAACCAGGGATGTTTCCCTATCCGAGAAGAATCATGCTTCCTACAAAAAGAAACGTGGAAGCTGCCAAGAGTGACAGCTGTCATTTATTAACCCTCTTGTGGCAACGTTTCTCATCAATTTACCATATTAATGTATTTTTTCTTGTGTGAAATTTCCCATATCATTAGCCATGTGATTACGAATAGTTCTTAGTACTGCACCCTGCAGCAAATATGCACATGATCATCCTATCACCTGCATATTGCACTTTAACATGCATCAGAGAATTATACAGGCTGTATCAAAAAACTTTAATGTTCGATACACAATTATTTTACGCAATTCCAATATTTCAAATATATTAATCCCCTTTGTCAAAATATACTAATGGAAGAGGGTGCATGAAATTTTTTTTGACTGTTATAGGTAACAGAGACGGTAACGTATTTTTTTGTCATTTTTTGTGAAAAAAAAATCTACCCACATACGTTACCAGCGAGTGCTGTAAATTGCTAGTTTTATTTTTGCAACTCCCTGTAACACGGGACAGGGTCTTTATCGCATAGGGTAGATCTGGTGAATGTTGGATAGCTGAATAAAATTGATCCACCGCAACGAATGACAATTTGGACAATTCCAATTCTCGTGACGAGTCTGACGCTGCAACTGCAGCAACCTCAAAATGGAATTGCACGATTGACGTTGCATCTAGTTATAAAAACACATCAATGTTGTGGCTGTGCCTTTGTTTCCCAGCCAACTTTCGACTCTCGTCGCACTGCTTTCTGTATTCGTCAGGATTGATGCACATGCATGTGCAGGAGTTGCAGGATGCACTTCGACGAAAATAGAGTATAGCAGTGAATGAGTAGAAGAGAAATGACGGTGGTGGGTTGTGTGTCTATACATATATGTATACGTCGCGATTAACTGAATTTTTGTAACGTGATATTGAAAAAAAATAATAATAAGTCAATTAGTTCCAACAGCCGCAGTCGATAAAAGTAAAAAATATAAATTTTTCAACAAATTTTCGATTTTGGACAGTATCGGCACTTTCGACAATGACATTCAGACGAAATTCCGGTGAAAGTTCTGTAATATGTAAGTCAATTAAATTTTGTTTTGTGTTTATTAAGACGTCATATGTATCAATATTGTTTCGCGATTTTTTTGGATAACACTCAAAACTCTTTCCCGATGTTGACGATACTTCTGTTAAAAATTCAAAATACCTATGACATTGAAGTTTAAGCGAAACTTTTTTTTTGATTCCTACTTCCATACCACCCCGTAGACTCAAAGCCCTTATCGCCTTAGTACACAAACGCCCTCAGGGATATAGCAAATGCAATACAATTTTAAGAGCATCGACCGTCGCGAAATTCTTGTCTCGCGTCATTTGATCCTAACTGCATATAGGCTCCGGACTACCCCTTTCTTGAGAAAAATTTCTATGTACCCATCAAAGTGGATTTCATGCCACAGCCTCCGTAGAGGGTTGAATCTTGGGCTAGCCTTTTAGCATAAAACAGATTTCACGTACCAAATCCAGGATGCTTACGTATTGGAAAAATGGTAGCAGGAGGCCAATTCCTTGCAGAGCTCTGTAATACCGTCTGAAGCGTCGATATAAATTTGTAAAATCATTAATAAAAAAATACTATTAAAAAATTGAACATTGAACGAAAAAAAATTCGGGAATTTAAGTTTTAACGAACGAACCAAACCTCTGTGTACTGTATATTACGTGTATGCATTTTTACTACTCATCCGTATGCACTGCATTGCTCTCTCTATGTACAGTCACTGCAGTTAGGCTATTCAATCATTGCAGCCCTTCGAAACTGTAAACGCTATTACTAAGCCCTGGTGAATACGTAAGAAGATGATAGTCGGTAAAAGTCGGTAGGCCTGTGTCTGGCAGCGAAGTGAGTATGTAAATTAGTCGGTGCAGTGCATTGATATGCAGCTGAGGTGCATCGACGGGCGTCTGGGTGACTGAGTGCTCGTAGCCCGAAGTAGAATGAAAACCATTAACAGGGATTGTAGCTAAAGACTCGATCAGCTGCATAGAAACTGTATATACAGATATAGCCAGTCAAGCCTCAACATATTCACATTGAACGTTAAGATTTCAAGTGTGGGTTGGCCATTATAGTATTTTTATTTTTTACAAAAAAAAATTTTCTTCGTTATTTTCCATTCTTTCATCCTCCGTATGAGAACCAACTTTCTGAAATCCTTTCCCCGCCGTTTCATCTCGACATCTCTAATTCCTTCTTTACTCCACAAAGGACCAAATCTTCCCTGGCCCGTCTATCTGCCTCGAGGTATCTACCCCCATTATGATTTATCCCACGAGAAGCATGACGCAAAAGACGCATCGTTCCCTGGAGTTTTCGATGGACCAGAAGAGCCATCTTCTCTCTCTGAGAAAAGTTTTATACTATATTTGTACTAACTCCGTAGGTATACGCTGGAGGAGTTTTTATAGGTGTCTAGAAACGAACCTTAATGTTTTCTACAAGCCTCATAACTTTTATTAGCTTTTGTTATCGTTCGTCTGATTATATACCTATCTGATTACATACCTACTGTCAATGTAAAGGACGTAAGAAATAATATTTTGTAAGTGAAATTAATTTCTTGTCTTTTCGGATTTACTTAATCGTAGAAAATTTTACTTTGATTAATTTTCATTAATTTTCTATTTTTTTATTTCAATATCCAATTAACAATTTTCTATTTTACATTCGCGTTAACGAAGCCAATTGCAGTAGCTGGATACTCTTGCGAATCGATACGTGTTCTCGTTCAATTAATTAAAGAAATTTTGCAATTATTTCATCAAGTTTAAATTTTCAATATTTCCACGTCATTATTAATTTTACGTCATCGTTCGCGACATTTATGTCTCCTTTGGAATTTGTTATTAATAGTTTATGTTGTCTTCGGACATAAGCAGCTTCGAGTACATATTGACATTTCTTTTACGTCAGTACCAATTTAAATTGATGAACAGAAACCAAGTTTACCTTCGATAACGACGGCCAATTGCTTAGCTTGCCAAGGAAGGTAAAGGAGAATCGGAGTGAATACTTTTATCAGCGTCGCGACGCCTTCTCGTAATCTTCCCTCGTTGACCTCGATACTGGATCGACTACTGTTACTTGTTTCAGGCATATATATAACCACGTATACATATATAGTAAATCGAATTAGTCCTGGAACAAAAAAAAATGGATTGCTGGTCCAGCAATGTTATTAACGTCAGCTTTTCTCGTGATGCTGGTAAAGCAAATAGATATGGACATGTGGAAGGAAAAACAATTATCAGTAAAAATATCGGAGATAGACGGATAGGGGAGAAGAGGTTGGCGAGGGTCGTAGGTCAAGAA
This sequence comes from Trachelus stipa, assembly GCA_036026315.1. Taxonomy (NCBI): domain Eukaryota; kingdom Metazoa; phylum Arthropoda; class Insecta; order Hymenoptera; family Cephidae; genus Trachelus; species Trachelus stipa. The sequence goes on from JAYRCB010000362.1 coordinate 233,141, forward strand.
ATTGGATGAAAAAAAAACCAGGCTAGGATTATATATATATATATTTTTCTTTCTTTCTAATTCTCCTCATATATTATCCCTTATTTTTTTTTTCTTCATTTTCTCGTTTCACTTCCCACATGTCGAACATGAAATGAGATCAGTGTGGCGGCGTCTCCTCGATACGATTATCCTGTAGAAAAAGTCCATATAAAGAAAAACATACGCTTCTTAGGTTGTATCCTCCACTAAGTAATTTCATTTACCACGTGAAAGCATATTCCCTCGCGCTTGGTATTCGATGCGAGACTTCTGTAAAAAGGAAAGAAAAAAAAATTATGTGGAGAGATAACAGATCTTAATTTTATCGATCAAGATCTTTTTTTCTTATTTTTCTTTTTTTTTCAATCCACCTTTCCTTAGCTGCGTAACGCTACTATCGTTGAATCGAAATTTTGTTCAATTCTTTTTTAATCGCACTTTACCCTCTTACGTAAAAAATTGGACGTTTTAATGTTAACAAAATATAATCAACGTTTTCATTCGCTTCGTACGTTATGCACGACTCTGTCTATTTACTCTTATCATTCATATCACGAAGAAGAATTCGTACCTACTCTGTACCATGTACCGTTGCTGTACTGCACATAATGTACCAGGACGACCAACTCTCTAGCACACTAAACCAATACCAATACCAATACACCCTGAATACGTTTTTGAGTGGATGATATATCTATAGCTATATTTGACGTATGCATATATAGTTATACAAATAGTACATAGACTAGCCAGTCGAACCGCCATACTTTCCTTCCTTCATCTTCATACGATTCCACGAACCATGGCAGAATTGTAGGGAATCCGTTATCGCTGCACGACGAGGGCAGAATTTTGTTTTTTCTTTGCCAGAGGGAATTCGAAATTTGTTTTATGCTAATTTTTCGTATACCGAACACTTCCATGCTTTTATGGCTTTTCGATAGGTTTTGCGTACATAAGCGTCTTTTTGAATGATATCTGGACCAATGATGGGGATAGAGAGAAGCGCGTTATATTTATTAAGAATTAATTTTTTTTTACTTAATTCAAAAATTTGTATTGATATCTTTTATTCAAGTTAAATTACTGATAGTATTTCTGATTTCTGTATCTGGCTATACTGACGTTTCGAGCCGTGGGAATTTTCAAAGGTTAGCGTTTTGCAAATTTTTATTCGTGACTTTCTTATCGGTACGCTTTGGTTCGATCGTCTTGGGAGTATGACAGTTATGTTAAATTATGGAATTTATGGATAATTTTGAATTCTTACCCGTGAGATATCATCGGGCTCTTTATATACTCTAGTAAATATATCTATTGTATGTACAGGTATTAGGAATCACGTTGCGGAATAAGTATTCCAGGTTTTCCTATTCTGTTATCAGGATCTATTTTGATATTCCCTTATTCCCACAGGAATTATCTTTTTCTCCATTTATATCGCAAAAGGTAGGTCGTGGGCATTACGTGAGGTCTCGCCTGCATTTCCGGTATCCCTCGTGACTGGCCGTATGGTGAGCTAGAAATTTTTTATCAATTAAATACAAAAAAAATCACGTTACGTTATCGGTATCGTAGCGCAGCTTCCTCCTCGAAGTCACATCCGGTACAAAAAAGCTCAATCAAAAATCAATTTGCGCCATTGCTACTTTCCTGTCCAAGGAACACTTTCGTTATACGGAGGATGTATGTTCGCCGTTGTGTACGCACCTTTAAATAGTGCAGTTCTTGCCCGGTTCGTTTGACAAATTTTCGGATTCTAGTGGACATAGAAATTTTTTAATTTTTAAGGATTTTTATAAAATTAAAAAAATCGCAATAGTCTAAGCTTTCGTGTTATTCACGTACTTCATGCGACTCAAAATTTCGAAATTCGCAGTCTAAAATTGCTCTTGTATCATATTTGGTTGCTGCGATTCCCGCCAGGGCCGCGCTACTTTTTATCCACTTTATTCGCTTTAGCAGAGACGCGTTCATCTCCCGTTTACAAGCGGTTAAAAATTTAAGGAGAGTCAGAGAGCCAAGCAGCGTCTCTCTTGTATCTTTTGGAATATTTATCTCGCATCGTTGCGAACCACGTGGAATTTGAAAATTTTAGCAAACGTATAAGATAGTCTTCGGTATGTCAGACTGTATTAACAAAACGTGAAATATGCAATTAATATAAAGAAATTTATATTATTTAAATATATAAACCAAGCTTGCGAAAATAAATAATAAATAATTAACTGTTAACCCATTGGACTAGACCGTCCCCATTCGGGCAGCAAAATAAAAAATAAAATTCAAAAATATTATCATACCTCAAAATGTCTCATTATCATACCTACGGGTACGTTCAACATTGGTTCTCAAAATTATTCTCGACTTTACAAACCGTGCAACATTTGCAACATACCCCAGACGGGTTCGCAACGGTAAATTAGCAGTTGAGATTTTTCGTTCGATTTCTCTTTTTTTTTTAAATAAAATTTTCTTGCTCCTTTTCGCAAACAGCGCTTTAAACACGTTCGGCCGATCAACCGATCAGTTTGGGCCCCTTCGTTCCTTTCAAAAGGGGTCAGCAGACCCATTCCCGTATTTCTTTTCCACGTGTCGCTGATAATCTCCACGAACGATTCGGCCCAGTACCAGCACGTATTAAGCCTGAATTTAACCTCGATCGAACGGCCGATTAAGGCTTGTTGACTATATCTAAACACGAATGAGTTATCAGATTTATCACGCTGATAAAAAACCTTGATGAACTTGCAAAAAGTAAAATCTAACTAGATCGCCATTTTTATCCCATATAGTATACCTATATACACTGTACATTCGCACCCGTTTATTTTGCCATTTGCCTAATTTCCTCCCAACCCCCCTTTACGCCTCTCCTCCCCCCACCCATATTTTTCATGACCCTTTCTTCCGCAACTATTTTTTTCAAAATTCTCCGTTGTTATTTCAGTCGGGGTAGCTTTTGTCGTTTCGTTGTGGACTTTAAAAATAACCGTACACACTGCGGACTAGACTGAATTTCCATAAAGGAACCGGAAACGGAAGTACAAAGAGAAGAATTTAGCATATGCTTCGGGCGCGGCATCTGTTCGTCTTTTCATTCGTTATCGTTAAATAATTAACAGCAGAGATTTCTTTGCGTCAAACAAGTAACGTACGGTACCGGTTTACCTTTTCAATATGACGTCATTGTACATTCTAAGGCAAAAATATTACAAAGAACATCCTCGGTTTCTATAATTATTCAATATTTTTTTTGCCTTTTTTCTTTTTTTTTCTATATTTATCATCATTATTTTTTCCTGCTCTTCATTTTGACACGGCTGAGATATTCTTGGCGACTACGATCTCGGAATCGCATTTGCATACAGGACGCGATTTCGCACAGTCATTCGCGACAAGTTGCACGAGTCGTGCAGCCTACTAACACGGTAGCATTCCTTAAGTTTGCCTCCCTTTACATGACTTTTTGATGTTACCTATCAGCAGTCCGTGCCAGCTTCACATGTAATTGGTAATAACGTATGTTTAATGTGCATGTTGAACACGCGTGTAATACACGACGGATGGTATGAGAGATTATATGGCTATGTGTGAGAAATAAAAATTGTGAAATGTAGGTAAAATGAAATTTTAGAGATTTTAGAGAAAGAAAAAATTTATTTGAAAAAGGGAATTAATTGGAATTAATTTTGAATTTTTTTTTGGGCTAATGAATATTTTCTTTATAGCTTTTTTTTTTTTGAGGAACGATTTTCTATAATCGTTATTACCAACCACAAAAAGGTCCTACCCTGGTTAGCGGGTGTTTTGAAATTCATTTTCTTTACCGCGGGTAATTTGTAACATGGTTTTCCGGGAGGTTTAGGGATGCTACAAAAAACCCACCTTTGCTTTCGTGTTTGCCTTTTTCTTTTTCGCGGTTTCCGTCGGCAAGTCAACGGCAGACACGACGTAGGGCTGCTGCTAAACCCATCCTCTGGAATTGCTACGAGCTGGGAAGGATCTGTTTATCAGCGTTTTAGTCGTTTATCAAAACCGCTTGTAAAACCCTGGGAAATCAAAACGGACGGCAATGATTTTTTCGATGACAAATTATTCCTTGTCAGGTATGACGAACTTGTGACGTATCCCATCTCCAGTGGTAGAAACTCGGCGCGAGATACGGGTATACGATGAAAATTTTGACATTGGCTGATAAGGAGTTTTGAAATTTATGAAAAATTTTTGATAACTTTTTTTGACAAAAAATATTGCTACACGGTGATATTCACACCCGTGTGAAATTCACTTAACGTTAATAACCTGGATCATTTTTTTTCCACTTTTGCTCTTGTATTTTTCGAAACTTTCTCGAGGAGGAAAAAAATGAACTACCCAAGGCGGCACCGCACAAAGGATGAGGATCGGACATAAATCACAACCGCGAAATTCCCATGGAAAATCCAAACGCGGTCTCTTCGTACACACCGGGTATATGGGAACGTTAAATCAGAAAGGGCCAAAAAAAAAGGTTCGGGTCAAGATTAAAAACTTATAGCGAACCTTTTCGTGAACAGCACGTATGTATGTGCATATATGCACGTATTTCGATAGGATTGACCCTGGTTCGATCCGCCGAATTCGAAAGGCTGGACTTGTCGACTCTGTGAGATATTTTTTAATTTATGAGCGAAATTCGAGAGGAGTGGGTCTGAAAAGTAGAAAAGAAATATAAAAAATTGTATAATATACAGGGTCATAAGCGGGAAACGCATCAGTCGAAGTTTCAATTAATAAGAATTTCATTAATCAGAAAATTCTGACGTCATTAAAGAAATGGAAATTAAATGGTATGACATTATTAATATCCGAAGCTTCGAAATATTTCATTTACTCAAAAAGGTCCCACTGCCTCGACTAATGAAATTATTCAATCTCTTTTAGCTGGTACGTTTTTTGCGAATAACCCTGTATATGGTCGAGTACAGAAAGTCATATATTCGCTACAGTCATTTTCAAAAATTGATACAGTCGTAACGCCCTACACGTAAATTGGTATTTATAAAAATTAACATATTTTTTTTTTAAATTAACTTCTATTCAAAATTCCAACTAAAATTTTCTGCTCAATCGTCATATTTTCCAATACTTTCTACACTCGAGATTCATTTTTCAAAATTCACTCTGAACAGCACTTCCGTATCAATCTGTATAACGAGTACTACTCAATGAAATGGCATTTCCATGTAGTCGTTCGTATGTTCAAACTTGAAACCCTTTGGGAATCGTATACATATACTCCGTACCCGTTACCTGTATCAAGCCGTATCATATTCGCAAGGAAGATATAACAATGCATTTTTCTTACCATTATATTCGTACCTAACTAAAGAACCACAAACGTAACACCGCCAGTATAGCTCAAAGCATGAAAGTCGCGAAATTGAATTAAATAATTGCAAGAATAAAAAAGATAAGGGATACACAAGAAACTAAAGAAAAAAAATAAATTCAAGAGAGCAAGAATTATGAAATCCGTGGCAGCAGGAAGATGGCTGATGTCACTCGTGAAAGAGTTCACGTTACGGCGCGAGATGCGTGAGTTATGATAATGCGAGTCAACTCGTCGTCCTAGTCGTCGTACGGATAAATAATTCATGACTTTTTTTTTTAAAGTTGTCATTTCCAATTGAAAGTCTTCGTCATCTAACCCCAACGACGTACAGCATACGATGCGCAATTCATTTTTAAATTTATGGATCATGCGAACGACTTGGGGTAGTTCGAGCAGATTTGGGTGAAGTCGTGAAAATTCATGGGGGGTATAGCTAAATCATTGGTTCCTTCGATTTTTTCTACAAGGGATAAACGAATCCGGTACCTTTTTAGCCTCCTCATACGTCACGATGATCACTGCCATTTTTTTTTCCTTCCGAAATTTCTTTTTCACATATGTTACATACTATCAACTGAGTAGTATATACACGTGTATAGCCATTGGATATTCAAGGAATATACAGGGATGATTAAACGACATGAAGTAAATGCTATTAATTCGCTCGCTACTCTCTAATGCCCTGGGGTATATCTATACACTTACGAGAGTCTGGCTCCATACGGCTGTTTCTACTATACGTTCTCAATTTCGCGGTAGCATATGTGCCGTGTGCAATTAATCTCGCTCATGCCTTTTTGCATAGCGGCAAGGTAAAATTTTTTTGGTTCCATGTCCGCCGAGCGATAAGAAACAGCTGATAATGATATTCTCAAAATTTCCGAAATACATACTGTTTAATAAAGAATTTCCTTGATCTCATTTTTTTTTTTTTAAATTTCATCTATACGTGGTCCAGTAGGAGTCTGTGTATGGCCAGTTTCTAATCGGCACTTCCATAGGTCCTTAGAGCGTATAACGGATACCGGAAGTAATTAAACGTATCCGCGAGAGAAGATACTGCGTCACGGATGCTGGGCTGTGTAGGAAGGAATGCAATTAACGTTGGCCGGTAATCGTGTGGTCCTTCGTTACCAGAACGGAGACATCTTGTTATCGCGTATTTAACTGGGCCGTACGTATAAGCCCTTATACTCTCATCAGCTTAACGAATCCTTTTATTAATAGATAAGACCTTATCGTGCTCCCATACAGACTCTCGTACTTATCGATTGGATCCGTCACTATAAAATCGATAATGCCAATACTCTAACGTGACTGTACGATCGATCTGTCGAGTCGTTATAACTATAGCGATCGAAGGTACAGTCAACTCTCTTTGAAAATCAGACAACGGTATTCCTTATATTCCAGAGGGGGTCAAAGGTCGACTTTTAAATGGCATTATAGCACAGCGAGACCTGCAATTATCACGCGACTAACTGCCACTCGACGACGTATAAATGTCAAATATATCTTACTTCCTATAATCAATAATGATAATAGAATTTTTTTAATTGACGTATAGATTTCATTGAAATAAATTTTTTTTTTTCTATGTTTCAGGTAAGATCATTGTATGTCTTTCGTTACCCATCGATTTGAGATTTATCTCGTGAATGATGATTCTAATGGGAGAGGGGCGAGGGGAGGTGGTGAGTTATGAAATTTGTATAAATTTTTCACGGCAGCTGATAAAATTGGCCGGATGACCTCTGTACGGTTAGCATTTATGATCTCTCGTATACAGCATCCAATCTTTGGCCCTGTAGCCAATTATTATCATCTGGACATTCGCCAGCCAAAGAAACCACTTACGGGCATACTAATAATAGACCGCATACCGGATTACGTCTCGGGCCTCTTGTTCATTAGCGTGCCATTTCTGTTTAATTGACACCTTTGACCCCACTATACTCGGTTACCCTGGGTAATGGATACCCTCGACACTTTCCAAAGCGTCAAAGTACTCCAATCTCCTTCACAGTCAGCCTCAGGACGTCTACGCCTTTGGCTATATAATCAGCCACCCTTAGCTCTACTATTATCTAAGACTTATCGGTATAATCAGTATCCATATAACACTGATAACGTAAGTGTATATATAAACACAATTCATATATATATGCATTTTTGCATCGAATGCACTTTTACTTGAAAAATTTTACATACCCTAACACGTTTTCAATGTGCATTGCACTATTGCACCTGAATCGACCCATACGTAAAAGTGCATTTTCGTCAAACTGACAAAGTCCTGACATCTGCTACAAAATCCGACGCCTGGCGTCGTCGTGCAAACACTCCTTTTGCCCCGATTTGAAATCAATGGGGAGGGTTACGAAAAAGGAAATTAGAAAAAAAATGGCGCCGAACAAGAATTGGTTTACCAAAAAGAAAAGTGGCTGATAATCTCGTATTTTTGCAGCGTGTAGTCAGATTTAAAATAAATGCATTCTCTCTCGACAAATTCAACCTAAAGGCGGTTGTTCACGTAGCGATGGCTTACGTGCTATTTGATTTTCTCGGTGTTGATTATTTCGTAACGTCATTTCCCATTCAGGCTACCTGACTATTATATTCCGAGTCTTGATCGCTATCGCTACCCTGTTAACACTGGGGGTATGTCGCTTTGCTATCCGGGGATGCGGTGCATCGTGCAATCACTCACCCTGGTGCATTCAACGTTTGCAAAAGGAAATTATGCAACTGCTGTATTTACATGACGGTACTTAGGTATGCGTGTATATATATATACTTAGGAAATAATTACAGTTCGTGTTATATAATACAATCGGTGTATATAGGACGCTTGATGTAATGTGCACTATACATATAGTATATAGTATATCCCTGGATCTAATAACCTCGATGCACTTGATCGAATTATCGCGCACATCGTGCATTGTCATGTGCATCGAAATGCAATCGCTAATTTGCCTGCTCGCACGCTGTAATTACGCCTATTTGCTTATGCTAGGCTAGCCATAGCGCTCGTTATCGTTTAACTATTGTGGATAACGTAATTAATTGAATTAAAATGGCCGACAATGATTTTTACATCGACAGATATCACGTCAATTGGATTGATCGATCGATCATTTGATGATTAGAGATCAGAAAAGTCAGGGGTTAAAAAATATTTAATTATCGAATTAATCGAGATTAATGGACGTTGATACTTTGAAATTTTTGTATTTACAAATATTTTTATCATATGTTTTGGCACACTTGTTAATCGTATCCTGGGTATTGGATAACTTTGATTATGATTACTTTTAATTAATTAATTGCTTTTATCGTCAAACTTTACATATGATGTTATAATAATAGGCGATATTTAGCTTGACGAATAATCAAATTAATGTAAAACAAGGTTTCGTATAGGTACTTGATCATCGATTATTTATTCGATAGACTGTACTAGTTGCGGAAAAGCACCGCTGCACATCCGCCGTCGCTAGCGTCGAACTGACCGATGCAGAAGCTAATTGAAATGAATGATTAGTTAATGACGGTGTACGAGGTGGATCGAATGTTGCTATATTATTTATACGTGACGTGTCGTTCAATCGAAATACTCGTCTATGCACTTTACTGATCGGAAAATGCCAAATTATTCTGGATACTGATAGACATGGAATTTTGAGTATTTTGAGATTTGCAAATTATTTGCGGAGAATTCAATGCTAATCACGTGACATATTATGCACGTGTATATTTATATATACGTACGTGCAAGCGAATTCCAACCCCGTATGACCTTTGTACATTTGCACTTTATGCATCTATGACCTCGTGCAGATATGAACCTATGAACCTATGCGTGTCTACGGCTCCCGTCATTTTCTCAGAGTACTACACATTCCAAGAAATTCACTTCCAGGTTTATTAAACGCATTCGATGTCGGTTCTGATATCGCGCCGATAACCTTGCACGGGTATAGACATACATACGCGGTCAATAAGTGCATCGAAAAGTGCATCGAAAAGTGCATAGTCGTTCCGGGAATAATTTATAATCGAGGAAAATAGCGATAAGACGTTTGATAAATTAAATCTGACCACTCTTTCTTTATCGTAACGATGATAGATTTGGACGTTGATAAAAATTTCAATTGTGCACTGAAAATGCACTATAATAATAAATCACGCTATTGTATAACCTCGAATGAAAGGGCCTTCCCGGTAAAGTGCAAGTTATCCGGTGAGAAATGCATCCGTGTTGCTGGAGAAAATAAAGTTGGCAGTAATGCAGCCGGTGCAACGGACCCGGTTGCAGCGATGAGTTGCATCTCGGTGAGTAAATTCAACAATAGGAAATTGTTGACATCCGATGCAACCGTTTCTCACTGTGAATTCAATTAAGCCCCTGGCTCTGTATTATTATTTCGCTATACTGTTAATAATTACTCATAGTCGCGAAAGTGCATTTGTTGCACATGCACTTTGATGCATTCTTGAATGATATGCTATTGTTTACGGTTACGAGGGTGGACGGGGGTTTGAAACATTTTTACAAGAATTACTTTTTGTTTGGGGATGAAACTTTTTTTTTTTTTTGAACGGGTTAAACAAAATGGCCGCCGGCGTATCCGTGTTCGGTGTTTCAGGTCTGTGCTTAGTATTGGGCCTCAGATTACTAGGGGGCTGTGAGAAGTACCCACCCAGCTGATTTATATGCTGGCGTTTACGGTTTGTGTAATTTAATTGTCTAGATGGTACGTAAAGATGGCGGGATGGGAAATCGTGAGTAACGGTTCACGCAGCTGTTCAACCGACCGAAACTCTCGGAGTGTACGTTGATCTACCGCCGCGTTATTTAGCCATCTCGGGGCCCATCATTCTCGTCCTCACGACCACTCGTAATCGCAGTGCTATTACATAGAGAAATATAATAGAAAAATTTAATTGTTAAAATTAACCATATAAATCTTGTTAACTTCGATTGGCGCATAAGTTACGTGGATCGAAGGAAAAGTGCATTTGAAAATAAATTTTATAAGTATTCCTGGATAAAACTATAATTTTTCAGAGAGATCGAAATTCTTTATAATTTCTTTATATTATGATACATTTTGTTACAGATATTTTTTTTCCTCTGTACACTTTTTATTTATTATCGATGTCTTTCTGTAACATCGTGACTCCGGGAGCGCTGCAGATGCATTCTAAAGTGCAGTATATACCGGGTGTACAAAAGACTCGATTTGTGGCTGCTCCTTGCTGAGTTACAACCGTGCTGCAAATAAACAGTGTCGGCTGCCAGCAATGCAGACTTACCTCGCTTTACTGACAACAGCAATGTGTCTTTAACCGTGTTGACAGGAGGGAAAGAATTGCAGTGAAAAATAATGCATCTACACCTTATCTATAAATAAACAACAACCACTTAACCGAAGCCTTTGAACAATTTATAGGATATACAATTTTTATTAGTCGCGAAATTTTTTTTTACAGATAACATTTTCTGTCGTTCATCTCGATACTGTTTATCGTGATACTAGTGCGTTGCTGAAATTTCTAAGAATAATTTTGCCAAAGTGCATCCCTGCACAAAATTGCATCCTTGCAACTTTCTCCATCTTCGTATCCATATTTTCACTTTCGCATAAATAATCAAGACGCAGCACAATGCAAGCGAGGAACAAGAAGTGGAGGAGACGTTCATTGAGCAAGAGAGCAGTGTGAATAACCCTGCGTCTACATCGGCTTGGTCCAGCGGGTTGACAGCGGATATGCAAATCTCGACTGGGCCTTACAAGCCTCTCAATGAAAACCCGTTCTCTCGCTTATCCATTCTGCGAAAGACCGTTTCACACCGTGCCATAAAAGATTATCAAGAAGTAATAATAGCACAGCTTGATAACAGATAACATGCGCAGCATCATTTGGTACATTTAGCTGTAATGATTAAAAATCAATTCACGTTGCATAATGCGTACGCGTCGTGTGGATAATTTGCATTTTTTTTAATTTAAAAAATTTTTATTTCGCTCTTAACAATACTCTCTTATGCAGACGTTTAAGATATTTCTTTACAAATAGTTTTTTTTATACTTAACATGAAATTTCAAGAACTTAGATTCCTTGTCAGATATTAAAAAAAAATTTTAACATTATCTGTGTTTTAAGTAATATCTATAATGCTTATTGGTACTTTTACACGCACAGCTTCATTCATGTGCGACGTTCTCTTGAATGGCCGACCCACTGTGGGCGGTGCAGTCTGAGCAGCTTCTCAGACTCGGCGGGTGAGCAGACCCGATTCTTTTTCTTGAATGAATTTACACACTACGCTATAGTCTGTTGAGTCCCTATGGTAGCCGGTCGGCAAGTAAGCAGGTAGTTTTTGGGATGAAGAAGGCAAGAGGAGATAGGCTTGTTAAAATAAATAAAATAAAAAAAGCAATTATTTATCATGGATTTTAATACGACTTTGAGATGGCTTCGCGTAATTATTAAAAAGAAGAAAAATGGGGAAACGAGGTAAAATGCCCATTTCCTGATAACAGCCTTAATGAAATTCACCCCTGGGAAATTTCAAGTTGGTCCAGCAGCATCCAGTGACATTGAATACATAGGAATTTCACGGAATGAGTACGATCACTCGGATAAAAAATTGGGGTAGCGTAGGGCGTCGCGACGTCGAACCGAACGACGTCAAAGTAGCTTAAACGAAACAAAATGAAATGAACGTTCTTTTTTTAAGATGAAATTTTTTTCATCTCTATCTACGTGGGCTCTTAATATTTATTGCAACACGTGTATGGCTCTCTATCGAGAGATGCTTACTGGTATCGGTAACTGGTCCATTGTAGTACCGGCAATGCCATCTTATTCCCATATGGGGTTGTAGGATATGGTCAGCCTTCGCTGTACATTCGATAAAGGTAGTAGGTTGGATTAGGTTGAACCCTATGGATACAATCTACTGAGTGCAGATAGCTAAGGGTTGCTTTCTAGCGAAGCCTGGACGGGTCCAGGTAAAGATCTGAAGAGGGACCACCGGATGCTGAAAGGGTAGCGAGTCGTAATGTGCGTCCTGTTTGTCCTGGCAAACCAGCCATGTAATGAAACCTCGCGGGATGCTGCTGTCTCTAATATGTACGAGAGACAGTGAATAGCGGGATGCTGTCACAGAGTGGATATCAAAGTGAATTGTAGCGGTGGCTGTGAGATAGAGCGTAAGGGATAAATTCGTCTTTTTACAGCATCCCTAAACGCGTCTGATGAGTCCCAAAAATATTGAAACTCAAAATTGGACTATGACAATATTCATAGTTGCATCGCTTTAACAACCCTTAAAAAAATTAACCCATGACTGTCCAGGGGACATTTTACTGCTGTATGTAACTGGACCGGATGCTGATAAAAAATAAATTAAAAAAAAATACGTATCAGTCGAGGCACGGACGTGCTTGATACCGTTCCAAATGAATTAAAGAAAAGCTCTGGGTGCTTATTTTTGTCGGAGCACTTTTTTTCATACCCTGATGACTCCCATGGTGAATTGTTTAAAGAAAAGCTCCTCGTCTTTTTCTTTAAGCGCCCCTCATCTTTTTCTTTAGGCGCCCCTCGGTACCCCTACGAACCGTACCTACTGTAAGGTAAGATGAGCTTTTGGAACTCGGTTCGAGGTCCTGAGGAATATCGACTGTGATGGAGCTTAACCAAGACGTTAAAAGGCTGTTGGGGTGGGATCGTAGTAAGGGGGTGTATAGATTGAAAAAAAGGAAGAGAAATAAACGATGAAAGAAGACGGGGCTTGTTATAGGAAAAATTTGTTGAAATTTCTTTTCAAAACTTTTGGAAAGCTTACATCAGTGGGGCCTCCGGATGTAGCGGCTATTTATCACGTTATAAATGAGAAAAGCTACGATATTGTTTCGTCTTTATTTATTTTTCAATTGAGAAAACCACGATACACAAGCATCTCGAGTTTACCACGATTTCTAGTCACCCCTCCGATGAGTCAAAATTTAAATCCGTGCGCCAATAGATTTCCCAAGCCCATCCTTTAAATCTTGTCCACACGAAGGTCGAGGAACCCTTGTCAACCCTCCCCTCAATCCCCTTTGAATATTCATGCCGGAAAACTGGACTATGAGATCACCATGGAAATATAGCCCAAACCCAATTTCAAGTTCATCGTAAAAATATTAAGGGTTGAATTTTCTAAACACGGGAGTAAATCTTCCACTGGTTCCTCGTATCTTTAACATCAACCGATACTCCCATAGGGGTGTCGTTCGTTCTACAGCGTCCTGGAACACCTGCGCGATGCGAGCTTTCTACTGTTTCCAAAGGCTTGTGTACTTTCCGACACCCTAAGCCCTAGGGGTAGCTTCGACAAGCAAGATAGAAAGTAAAGGTGTGTCGTAACGGAGAAAAACACTTGAAAAGTTTATCCACCGTGTAAATAGATCGTAGCTATTCTGTTAGTCCTGTTATAAGACACCACCCTAAATATACCCACTATCTGTGGCTTTTTCACTCATGAATCTCCAAAAAAAAAATTCAAAAAAATAGCATACCATGTATCGTAGTTTGTATTTAAAATTCACCAGGAAATTCCTCTCCATGTTAACATTACATATACTTGAGCACACACGGTATATAAGATAGATTCCGAAGAATCGCTTAGGAAAGCATAAAAAAAAGATATAAAAAAAAAGAAAAGCCTTGAAACCACAAAAAAAATTTTAATAAAAAATATCTTTCGACATCTTTTTCGACACGAACGTCATCACAGAAGAAACGTGTCACTGGGTTTGATAAAAAAAATTAATTCATCTTCATAAATCCAATATACATAAGTCACCCGGTATATACACTTTCTGGATGAAGCTTCGAGCTTCCACTCGAAGTACACTTTACAGTGCTTCGTTAAAGCTTGTTGCATATCATTATTGCATTTTCATAAAGAGACTCTCTGACTCCGCCGGCAGAGACAAACGTTGAATAGCATCTCGGTCTATTGCCTCTGTATCCAGATGGCGCAGCGAGCGATAGAAATCCTACTGAAAATGTTCAATTAATTATATTTTTACCCCAAACGCACCGAATAAGACTCGACTCGAGGGAAGTAAGTATAATGCAGTGTATCGAAGTGTTAATCAAGTGTCAATTAGCCATGAAGAGTCGTCGATCTTTCATTAAAATCACGTGATACATATTTCTTATGTACACAGTAGGTATATACATATATACTCACCTATAGTACCTTAGTTATTTCTATCCCATAGTATCTACCTAAGTAACCAAGTTAATCAATATTTCCTAACCCTATACCATTGCGCCTTGGCTCTGTTCCCATTCTAGACCTTCCTCTGTCTGGTACTTTAAGCTACTCGTTCCTCGTATACGGAATCGAGACAATTTCGACTATAAACTATCGGTACAGAATATTCGACGTATACGAACGGTCCTCACTCGGTCGGCGTTACACCGTAAGAGAATGCTTAGAGATTTGCACTTTCGCAAGAGATTTCCAACTATCTCGAGAGCCGAGGTTCTCGGGTCTGTTCACGACCCAATCGCTAATTCCAGTCCTAAATCAACGTCCTCGTGCGGATTAGCCATTAAGCGTGATCCGTTGGATTTGGATGTAGGAGCATCTTGGGGGAGAGTGAAGTTGTCTCTTTTATTGGATGCTGCGAATCCTGTCTTCGCTCTCGTTATTTTTTGTCGAATTTTTTTTTTTAATTATTAACTAGACAGTGATAGGCGGTAAGGCGGAGGAGGATGCTGGCCTAAAAATTTCATTGGAAGAACAAGAGAAAAAAGAGAGGAGGGTCCTTGCGAGATTTTTAGGCGAACAAGAATAAAGATACAGGGATACGTCAACTGGACTGAAACAATGTAGGGCTTAAGGTAGTACAGCGTGAAATCCTCCTGAGACCTTTGTCGCAAATCTTTTTTTGGCTTTGTTCCTTTTCTTTTATCTTTTTTTTTTTATCTTTTTTCTTACCCCTGCAGCGGAACGACTTATACGCGTTACAATGGAATTTAAGAATGTAATTCCGTTTAACAATTGCCAATGGCTCTCGGTGCTGTTCTCAGGATCGTTGAGAATAACACGGATGCTGAAATAGAGATTTTTTGTATTTTTTGCCCTCCTCGCGAGCATGAAAATCCACCCTTAGGGCTATCACTTTGATACTGTTTTACGTACGTGCCTTATATGTTTGCCGGAGTCTGTGTTGCCTTGGTATGCAGATCTCGTGTATCCTGATACGTTGGTTTAAGTGCCACGATTTTTAGCTTGTGTCTGCGCATGCGCGGATGCCTTATTCTTTATATAGTGCTTTTTGGTACATAGTTTTTTTAACTTCTTTCTTAATCTCTGCTCATTCGATCGTTCACTAGGAACTCCTGTTATCAATCCCCTATAACTTTTACTTGTCGCTGAACGCAACGGCGACGGCTTTTTGATAACAGACTTTTTATCCCCTATGTCCATTTCTCTTTTATGGTCGTTTTTTTTCGTTCCACCCTTTATGTGTTCTCGCGTGATCGACCAACCGTGTAATAATATTACGTATTACGTTATCTTGTTACCGATCTGTGCGTTATTAAATTATTATATCGGTAGACTATCGAAATTTAATATCGTACGAAATGATCGACCTGTGATAAGAATTTTTGTATTTTTTTTTTAATTTGAATGTATTTGTAGCAGTCATTTTTTTTAAGGCACGTTTCCGACTTGTTATTTGAATAATCCAAGAGAGCCCGGAGCCAGTCTTCAGTGCCGCGGATAATTTATGTCTTCAATGACAGAATAAAAGGGACTTGGGAAATAAGAGAAAAATGAAAGAAAAAGAAAAGACGGAAATAAGTGAGCCGAAGGGCTGTCAAGAGAAAATACCCTTGTTTGGCAATTGGCTCGACCCTCGAACATCCACGAGAAATCTAGATGATTTTTCAGAAAATCCTTATCGCTTTCATCTCATTTCTTGAAGGTGGCCCCCTAAACAATAATCAGAAAGGTCGAGGTCATTAAGAACGAAAGCGATTAGGTGAATTGATAAGGGCTGAATGACGATTTATTATATAGACTCGAAATTAAGCAGAACGGACTATATTTCTTTCTTGATCTTCTTAGTCAGGGGTTTATCACCCCCTGAAGCAGCATCTTATTTTTTTTAATTTTTTTTTTTAATTTTATATATCTACACATCTCTATTGCTATCTGCGCGATCGAACGGTTTTTGGGTATCTTCGGTTAAATATTGCGGAATTCATCTTCGCGCTAATGCATATAAATCAATCTTCTTCGATGCAGCATCCGTCCATGATACACCGGGGGTAGGGGATGAATATTAAATATGGCTGCCTGTTTGAGTTTATCGTTTAACTTGAAACTTTCAAGCTTCCCGTAGCTAACTCGAAATTCTCTCATCCATCCCTTTACTTTAATCCAAACTCCTGGCTCGCATCTAATTAAATAATATCATTCTTTCAACCCCTCTGCCATGTAGTCATACTACCCTCCTAGCAAGTTCCGATCCCATCAACCGCCATTACCATCAACCCCGACACCATCAACCTTTTCCAACAACCTACATACTTTAGTAACTTGCTACCTACCTACCTACTTTGCTCAGGGGGTGCAGAATGAATTTTTTTTTTCGAAACTACCCTTGTGACAGCTTTACTCGCCGACTGTATTACGTACACTGTTAGCAAGAAGTTTTCAAGTCCGATCACATGGTGAATACCATTTCATGAGGTAGTAAAATATTTTTTATTCAAACCCACGAATCCCAATGACAAGCATTAAACTTGATAATTGACCATTTTTAATTTTGATGTGAAAATTTTTTTGGCTAGTGCAACGTATCTTGTTACGAGACATATTTAAAGTAGTTTATGTATCCACAGATTTTTTTATGGGATCAGAGTGGCAGTAAATATTTTTTTTTAATTGGAGCAGGGCTACCCCTCCCGTTTATTCGTCCCTTTTCATCATTATGCTTGCAGTCGTCAGTCTCTTTAAGAGGATCTTCAGGTATCTCAATCTTGAGAGTGACGGGACCAGGGGTGTATTAATGTTCAACCCTTTAATTGGAATTATTTTATATTCATGAAGTATCCCGATTGTTTCGATTATTTCATCCCCCTATACAAAGAGATAAATTACAGTAAAAATGTAAATTCCGGGCGTTTATCTTATATCAGTAATTTTTTTTTTCGTATAGCAAAAAGAAAATGTATAATTTGATATAAAAGTGAAATGATTTATTTTCATGAAACGAATTTTTCCTTTTTACAGGCTATCAAATACGTATTGGTACCATTTTATTCCCATTACCTGACCCGGCCAGGACCTATTCCCCTAGCCGCTCCTTTATCTCAAGTCCAACCACCTAACATTCCACCCCTGTTCACCCATCAACCCCCTTTTCTGGGTTAGTAGCACCCCCCCTTTCCTCCCCCCCCCCCACCACCACCACCCTACTACACTTGTAACTTACAGCAGACTCGCCACGACGCCATCGCTCCTCGCATCGCTACCCTTGATGTACGGCCCTGAACAAGAGCTAAAGTACCTTACCAACCCCCTTGAAATCGGTCGGTACGAAGTGCCTAAGGGTGAAGATGGTGGAACTCTCAAAATGCCATTGTGCTGTTACAAGATATTCCCCGAAGGCTTAAGGGCGAATTTTCAAAGTTAGCAAATGTATGACTTTTCTTTTTGTCACTTAAACAAAAAAATTTTGATCTTCTCCTGTTCCATCAAAGACATCCCTCTACTCTCTCTCTCTCTCTCTTTCTCTCTGTCTCTGTCTCTCACTCGTACGTACACACACGCCTAGGGATATTTGATTTCTCGTTATATCGAATTTCTGAATATTCACGAGTATTCGATCGAACACATATTGTTTGGCACGTGTGTACTACCCTTTAGTATCTCACGTAACAAGCATCCCCTATACTTCATGATCATTTTCGATGAATTCGGCACGTACCGGATGAGTAATGGTCAGGAACATCAAACGCTACCGCCGAAGTGTATGCGTTTTGGAATTGCGCAACGTACCGCATTTCAAAGAAACCCTGAAAAGGTCCTGGAGCAACCGTACTTCCGGTGTAACTGCAAACGTGTTCAAATTTATGGGATCATTCGTTTGTAACCAGGGGTTGACTTTGATCAAGGGTCGCTGTAACATTTTCCTTGGTGGTCTTGTCTGCTTATCCTTGTCGACTCTGACACCCTTAACGGGAAGTGAGTGAATGAACACGAGTCGAACGCAAGGGTGGCTAATAGGGACAGGGGGTAGAAGGGGTGCAAAAAGTGAATAAAATAAAAATTATTATTGTCAAATTTTCATGAGAACCAACATATATTTAGGACACTCAACCCTCTAATTCTCTTACAGAACCCACCCTTGTTCTGACCGTAAAGAACCATAGCGATCCTTGTGGATTTAACTTTTCCACTTCAACCCTTTTTTTTCTCTCGCTCTCTTACCCCCTTTACCTTTCGCGGGAGTGTCGATGCCAAATAGCCGCCAAAACTTTTCGATCAATTAAGGGAAACTCGTGTTCGGAGGGTTGCACTCTAAGGGATTTTGAACTGTCGATTTTTCTTATATATACAGTAACGTTTTTCACAGTCAGTCAAGGGATGGAAACTCAAAAGACACATGAAAAATGCACCTGCACTATTTACAAGTCCCTGGGGTGGATTCGACAGTTACCTGTAAGTTGCTCCCTGCAATTCCCAAGTGCATTATGCAACGGTCACTGCAATTTTATTTAGCTGCAACGGAGTCTTGCATCTGGAGACAGACGATGCAATATGAACGAGGCTACCTGGCCTAGTTTCAATAATCAATTTTCAATCTACACTACGACTGGCAAGGATAATCTTGAAATTTATCATACGTAACATCCTTAGCTGAATGATCTTGAATTGCATCCTTGTTATCTAAAATTACGAGAAATCCGATAAAATCCCAGAATTAATTTTGCATAATTGATGAATTCCTAGATTGCACTGTAATTCGAAGCACCGATGGTCACTCCCGATAAAGGCTCAACCACCGTCCAGGAACGTCTTCTGGACTTGTCGACAGGTGCTGCAGGTCCAGCAGTACCTGCATAGTGAATGCTGTAGATGTTGCATAATGCATTTTCAGAGGCCGCTGCACCCTAACGATAAGGAATACAAGACCCGTGGGGTCGATTCGGTATTTCTTAGCTCCTTTCAGCACTGAAGTCTTGAACTGCACCAGGGTGTTCCTGATGTGCAACCTCAGCATTCCTGCACCCTGGTACAAGTTTCATGACTCCCAGCAGCCCGGGTAACGATATTCACCAACTTTCATCTTAGCGAAGGACCTACTGCAGGAACAACTTAACACGGACACCTTCCTTTTTACATCCACTGCACTCTGACCTGCTGGTGCATACATTGAAGATGCACTGCACGCGTACCGACGTCCTTGGAATTCCATTTACACAGAAGCTTTTCCTTTACGAGGATGTTTTATGCAACAGCTCCCAACGACTCGGGACGCTTCACGTCGTGCGTGTCATCGAGTCGAGAACGTCGCGACGCTTTTCACCACTTCTCAATACATGCCTATGTATATATATATTTATACGGCTAGGTGAGACCGCGCGCTACCTTGTGTACGACCCTTTAACCTAACCCCTTTACGACCATCGACCAACACGTCTTACCTTCGTTTTAAGACTAAAGTGCATACGATGCACTTTTGCATGCATCGCGTCATACCGAACTTTGTAACGTTACCACAGTGGTAAATGAAAATGATAATGAATACGAAATTTTGAAAGTTTAACCCACGCCGTCGCGACGCCGTATACCCGTCGGTATTAAAAATACGTAGTTACTTGGTTTATTGGAATCGACCGATTTATGATTTTGTGCTAATTACAATTTTGCACAAAAATTTTTTTCTTCTTTCTTTCTATGCACTTTGGTTCTTTAGGGATGTAAAATTGCAGTCGGTGTATGCAAATCCACTCTGAAAATTATCTCGGGTTTGGTAGATACTCGGGTCTATTTTAAATGTGCGTAGCTCATCTAGGTACTAGGTAATCTGTGGAGTCTATATACGTATACGTGCTGGGCTGTACTGCGTTATAGTCTACTGGACTCTAGCATGTGCCATGTGCAATAGGAAGTTCGTATTTCTTTTTCAGGTAAAATTTCAGCGTCCGCGTATGAAAGAGATTAATTAGATCTATTTGTAGATCCTGGGCAAACGTACAGTGTGATTCATCTCACGTGAAAAGACGATACACCCTCTTTCGTATATATTTTCACTGTCTCCCTCTCTCTGATGCACTTGCTGTGTTTTTTTCACAGTAAAATTTTTTTTCTTCTCGCTTTCAAGAATCCACGTAAGCATACGAGTAAACGTTATATCGTTATCAGATCATTTTTTAAGCTACAATTTTCTCTCTAAGGAATTTCATAATTAACGCAATTTTCTTTTTTGCAATATTTTTAGCAGGCACCTCAAGACGAACGCCTGGCAGACAGGAAATAAAAATTGAAAAAAATTTTCAGTCTCCACCTCGGGGCTCATACGTGAGTCGCAACTAAAATTTCAAAAATATATTACGTGCACTTGATAAGCCTCGTAGAGATGCTGGACACGGCTGGACCATAGAAGCGGTCTGTCCTTTTTCCTTGAGTCTCTAATTTCGTTCTTTTGACTTTTCTCAGCAGCTCCGAATCAAATTAATTTTTCGAAATTTCTCCACGCGGCAAAATGCCAGGGAAGTACTCTCAATTCCACCTGCTCACTTCCGGTTTACATACGAACGTGTATTACACAGGGTGAGACATCCAAAAGTGGCGCCAATTTTGAATCACACGTACAGCGCGGTTGGTCTTGTCAGTTACAGGGTGTGCCGAAAAAAATATATTAATACCTATAATTTCAAAAAATACGAACCGTAGTGTCTCAAAAAAATGCAAATATCTCGCGCAAAAAATACATATATAACCACCATGAAAAAAATGTACCAGATGACATAACGGATACACGGAACCCAACTTCCGGAAAGTTGGCTGCCTCTGATCCAGCCATACAATGAAAACGCCCTGTCTGTATGTGGCGGACTATAACGAAGGGTCGATCTTTTAACGATCTTCGAGTTTTGACTGGCGTTCAACTTTTTAATTTATCCCGCGAAACGACCATGTCGTCGTTACGCTTCAAGAGATCCCTACCACCCTCGGTTCTCATCCTCTCTTCAGCTTTCAGCTGTACGTCCCGGCGATATGCGAAAACCGTCTTTTTCATTATTCAAAAAACTTTACGTCCTTCGCGAATGGGCTTTCATGAAAACGACAATTGGCCGGCGACAAGGGGTGACAAACCGCCTGGAAGAATTTTCACTCTGTCGAACATTTCGCCAATTTCATTCCATACGTTTGGTCAATCGATAATTTTAATTTATTCCTTTATAAAGTATTACATTTATACATATATGTATATATATATATATATATATATATATATCTTTACTTAATCATTGCCAGACACACACACGTGACCTAACTTCACATATGAGGATCGATCCCAATTCTACATAGCAGCTACAAAAATTCTTCCTCGTTCAACTCACGGTACTTAATATACATATATAGATATAATACGATGATATCTTCATTTGATATAATGACTGATAATATATCAAAGAAAGCAGTGATAGCTTCAATGTCTACCGCCTTATAGTCTATGATTATATATCCTATATGCTACAGCATCACGTACTCATTGACCCACAACCCACTCGCTTGATCTTAGCACTCATTTATAAAAGCACGGTGGGTGTAAATGAATTGTATTTCAGTACTATTATCGTAACTCAGTAGTCGTATAGTGGGTTTTATGTCGGATTTATTAATAGAGGTTTGTATCAATGAAACGAAGGTACGCATGTTACAGTATATGCATACGTGCGCTTATAATACATATGAAATCAAAAAGTATAGCTGGTAAAGATTTATCGAAGGGCAACGATGGGAATTGCCTGGTGAATTTTCTAAATTCACTAGAAATCAAATAACATGAAATCGATAATTATCGATCGATTGGAGGTATTGGAAGCTTTTAGAAATTTCTATATCGATGCGTTTATTGTAATTGTGAAATAGTCGATTAGCTCCTGAACAGCGTAAACGTGAGATTTTATGCGAGCTGAGTCAGCTGCGTAATACACCTGTGATAATGGGTTAATTAACCTGCGATCTTGACGATAAGTATTAACGGCTTATTATCTCTTTTACTCGGTTCTCTGCATACGCAATTCCAAGAGAATTTTTTATTATCGATCTCAACGCGTTCTGAATGGTGAACTTTTTTTATGGTGACAAGTTTATAGCAATTCCTTTATACGTGGAATTGCGAGTGAATCATATTTGTCGTGTGTTATCGTGACTGTCGTGTAATTGCGCAGATGCAATTTTATATCGAACTTTATTAATAGCAATGTACTATTGATTTCCCAGTAAGAGGAATTGCGTATCATTATTAATTGGATTTCAATTTAATACACATCGTTCTTAATGGCCTATTGCGCCGAGGGAAACTGGTACCATGTGAATTAAATGCTACCGCTTGATCGTATGTGACCTTACGTAACTTCCGGTACGGTTCAAGGAATCGCGTAACGTCCCCGGCAACGCGGTAATGTCAAGCAGCCTCTCTTGGGAGTTTACGACGAGACACGTCAACTGCCACGCAATAAAGATCCAGGTACAATTCCGCAGAATGACATTGGCAATTCCAAGAAAAAGCTTCTCGTTACCCGCTCTCGCGATGCGAGCACCGGAGAGTAAAGAGCTTTCGTAAGGATTTTGTTTTTTCTTTCTCTTGCTTTTGCGTAATAAATAAAATTTTCTTTTGCAAATAAATTGCGTAATTTAGGGAAATTAATATTTTTGATTTTGAGAGTCGTTGCCTAAACTTCGTAAAATATTATCCAGGCTCGGTGAACGTTGACAGATGTTTCTATGAAGAAAAAAAAAAGTTACTAGACATGCAATTTGAACTTAATGCACGCGACTCATAGACTCTTCCAACTGCCGGTACACTTGTTCCTGTATACTTAACCTATCCTGTCGGGGTAGTCATTCCGCCCCTTTGAACAACCCTCATTCTTCTTGACTGTATAGTACAGCGAAACCTTGAAATCGTTGCACTCGAGTGCACTCTATGCACTTTGTTCTAATTGGACTGATGTACATTGCAGTGACTATATCAGTGACTGATTTCGTCTGGGGTTAATTTACGTAAATATCTACTGGCTGTTTGCAGTTAAATATAGGTATTGACGTTATTTGATTTTGAAATTTTGGAAATGCTTCTCATTTCTAATTTCTGTGCTAACTAGGCGTTGGTTCGTGTCTCCGCTATAGTGACTAACCTAAATAACTGAATATGTCGACGGTTAGTGTAGACAATCCTCTGCATGGCAAATATTGACACCTCTGAATCCCAGTCTCTCGCATGTTTTCGACTATGGTTAGCTGCATATATATATATGTACACATTCTGCTGGAAAATCAGGACGAATCGGGGAAACGGGCCAATTGAAAGTAAATTGAGAATAAACGGCACGCGGACGACCCGCATTAATTCACTGGCTCGCTTGCTTCCACAGTATTTAATTGTGCACATCGAACTGCAGGATTTTCGAAACGAACCGAACTGAGAGAGCGACGCTTCGATTCCAATGTATATTTTTTTTTATTTTCCATTTTTTTTTATTCTGTCCCGTTGTTTCGTTCGCATTCGTTAATTTTTTTCCGAAAAGCCAGGACAAGCATATCCATCAGGATTGAAGCAACTATTTCGTGTACCTGAGTTTCGATCTTGTTTTTTTTTTCATTTTTTTTACTTTTATTTAATCATCGCTACTGTACACAATTTTCGAAATATCTATAAGGAAGGTGATGAATTATTAATTGGTCACAGGATATATGCCATTAAGGAAAATTATTAATTACCACTATTAAATTTTTTTTTACGACAAGAAACAAGACCTACCATCATTCCCATTATTAATGCTAATTGGAACGGAAATAGTAAAGGTAATAAACAGGTAAGAGCAGAAAGGAAGTCTTATCGATCTGTCTAGTGGTCAGATAAGAGGTCAAAGGTCGTAGAACGAATATCAGGACGTAGAAAATTTCCAGTAGACATGCAATATCGATTTGATCGAACTATAAAAAATTGAAACAACAATATGTATCCTGTTGATAACAGTTAATCAATAGCGAATTAATTTCAATGTAACCCAAGACTGTAAATCATAATATAATATTTATTTTCCTCTTTTTTTTTTACAAATCACAGAAAATTAAATCAATCTAATTGCCAGACTTCTAATTTCACTGATTTGGCATCTGCATCTGCAAATAATTTACATGCTTCAATTTCACCGTAGCTTTATAAATTCCCAATTCTATTCGCTCCTCCATTACTGGATGAATAATTGCTACTCCAGACGAGCTCCCAGCATCCCTCGAAATTCTCGTTAACCTTACGTTGGACTCTTTCCATACTGTTTGTCTCTGTCCGCCTTTACTCTCGTCCATCTATCCGTCTCTCTTTCATCCCTCTTTCTTCCCTGCAGCTAGAATGCACCAGAAACACTCGGCCGAAGTTATCTCCTTGTTTTTCCTACAAGGAAACCCGGGCTAGTAGATACGTCCCTGTCAGTGCGGACAGTACGAAGGAAGTCGCTGGTGTAAATTAACAGGAACTTAGATAGGTATTTAAGTAACGCGAGCAGAACTTTATCAGAGTGTACTATAGATGGATAATGTGAAATAGGAAAAAGGGTGGATTTATAAGCGCAAATAATCCACAGGCAATATTGAGTCCGTTAAAGGTAAATTTAACACGGTGTAAAGTAGGTCTAATTTATTTTTATAAACTTATCGTAATAATTAACAATAATATTTTTTTATTATGTTTCAGGTAAGAGGGTCTGGAATTCGACTTAATAAACTTGCAATAATCTACCTTCCGCGTAACGTGAGTCAGGCTCGTTATACATGGTTATATATTACTTTATATTATATGGTTAATAGATACAGTGGATATACGATATAGACCAGACCTGCGCCAGATGCCAATTGGCCTTTGCTACTTGCTGGTTATAACTATTACTGCATGTAATTGAGATACGAACGTAACGTCCGATCGGTTGTCGTGGATCGTTTTACATTGTGCATTTATCTGCAGTGTTATTGGTAAATTAGACGATTAGAAACTGCAGGTGTCGGGGGAGCGTTTATGTTTGGCTTCGAAGTATTAATGACTTAATCAATACATTTATTTATCTTGTCCATATTTATTGCTTGTACTAATATAGCCATAGTCGGCGATATTATCGCGTGTGTATTTTAGCACTCATAGTTGGCATTCGCGCGTGCCAATATATTGGCAAGAAATTGCATCTCGTTAGCGCCGAGAATAAGGCGCGGAAGTGCAGGGATATTGCATGTGCGAGATAACGCGGAATTGCATTGCCCTTGGGTAAAAATGCATCTTGGTAAAAACAATGATGCAACAGTATTTCTGCATAACCCAATTGCTCGATTAACAATTCAAATGGCAGTATCAAATTCAACAACAGCAGTCGCCTTGTGTTTTCCCTGGATTTGCATTCTAGATTGAACTGAAATTCCAAGTGCAGTGAGACGCAACTGCATATTTTAATACTCTGGAGGAATGACTTGTTATAATTAATTTGACAAGGGTGGAGAATTTCGAGGTGAAAATACTAATGATGGATTTCCTTTTTTTATTTGGATTTTAAGGCACTGTTTTTGAAATAATTTTTTTTTATTTTATAATATACTGAGTGACTTATTGCGTAACTATGTAGCTAGCTATGGCTGGTTAGACTTTAATTAATATGATTTTTCAAAATACCAGTCTTCGTGCACCAGGCCGGAAGTGCGCTCGACCCAACCCTTTCTCAAAGTCTCGTTTAAACATTGCATAATTTCCGGAACGCTTAAGAACGGTTTCCGTTCGGGTCAGCAGAAAATGTCTGGGCGTCGGTTTCTTTGCAAGACCACCACGTGATTAGGTCCAGGGACGTAACGAAGATGTGCACCGCGATGAGAAGAAAATAAAATTTGAATAAAAATATTTTACTCGAATTTTTACAAATCTTGAAATTTCATTTGCGTAATATGCAACGTACAAAAGTTTTACGACGATTCGATTAAATGGATGAAATATTATTTTTCAAGATGACACTGTTATAGGTCGTGACCTATGAGGTTGACGCAATATATTTTGTGGAGTTGCAAGTTCCTCCGAGTATCCTCATAAAAGTTATTTATTTGTCGCAATTCTCTCGGGCGACCGACAGTAATATTATTAAATATCAGATATACAAAGAGCCTTCACGGTTTCGTGCATATTAATATAGTTCGGCTACCGGTGCTGCCACCAACGTCAGCGTCATCGTACTACAACGTCGTCTCTTGAGGTTTTACTTATTTTCAATGCGACTACCCGACTCAAGTGAAATTACAGGATTCGAAATGAAAATTTATTCTCTTCGGTATCTCGCATCAGTCACGGCAGTGGTTGCGATTTATAATTAAATGAAGAAAATGCACTCTGATGACGTCAGAGTGCATCGTAGAGTGCATCCCACGTACGTTAATAAAAATACAATTTTTTTAACATTATTCCTCGCGGCTTACAATATTCATAATACAATGTGTATAGTCTTATTTACCGTACGTGTAATTGGACACTGGCAGTCAGTGAGAATTATAAAATTTGCATTAAAAAAATTATTAAAAATATCCATGAAATTCAAAATGGCCAAAGCGAAAATACGAATTTGCCACGCGTCCCGAATTCTCATGAAATAACGAATATATTTCCACGCAGTGGATTATAGTAGCGGTGGGTGCTTCTTGGGAAGTTTGAAATGAAAATAAAATAAGTCAACATGTAATATCACATAAATGCCTGCACTCCTTTCCCATTAATATCGCCGACAGAATAATAAAGCTTCGTTCTCAGCGATCTTGGCCACCTGGTTCTCCCGGCTCTCAGTCGTTCGCCGTCCGCAGAACGGAGCCACGTTCTGTTATTTATTTGACATCGACTTTAATTGTACCACGAAGGCGTAAATTAATTAGAGCCCAAGGTTTTACCGAAGTCAAGACCCGTTAAAGTCTGCCTACTTGCACTAGCTCCCCGGGAGCTTTTCACGTGCCGAATATCCAGCATGTGAATCGCCATTAACATCGACAGGTACAACGGTCGTTAATTAAGTCATGGATACACGTGACTAAAATAAAATTATTCGAGATAAAAATTTTTTTTATTATGCAATGGAATTGCGCTTGATCCCCAAGATAAGAAGTATAGATAAAACTACAGTCAACGACACTCTACTATCACTGTGCGAAATTTTTAGAATTTACTTCCATATCTGCCAATTCGAAAACGACTATTTGTAATTATTTGGCGTTTTATAATTACGATAACTTAAAATTTTTTCGAGTGATAAGGATATATTTCCAAAAGCATTAACAAAATTCAATACAGACATAGTTTGGGTCTATGGTACAGTTCTGCTGTGCTAAATAAAAACTTGTTCAAAAGATGTGACATATGTCCCAGTGTTATAATTGTATTATCAAAGTACAGAGATAAGGGCAGATAAGAAAATAACGTCAGAGAAATTGACAGATGAAAAAAAAAACGTGCAATTAATATCCAAATGAAATTTCACATACGTGCTGGAATTATCTTAAATCCCATAGTATACTGATAAGACAGCCTCGTTCCATTGCCAACGTAATCACAGCAGTTATCCTCTCGAGTATGTTGCATTTGCATATCTGCAGCATCTTCCCGTACCCTCTGCATATCTCTGTGTTCTTGCGACCCAACCCCCGTCTCCTTCGAGAGGACGAAATACTGCGCTGACACAGTTAGTTAAGTCGTTGCCATTTCAGTTGGCTGCCAAGAGATTTAGGCGTCCTGTACACATACGTATATCACGATAACAGGTTATGAGTTTTCGTTGTCTTGCCTGCCCGACTGTCAGACAAACTGTTATGACACGTGATCACGCACGACTGCTCGTACGGTTTATCAGTAGGTGCTTGCAAGATACCATACGAATTGGCATTAGGATTACCGCCTGATTATTTATCTAATCGATCCTTGTGGCTTAAATTTTTTTTTTAAATCGCGTTCCTCTAACAGGATTAATTATATACACCGTATACCACATATGATGATTTAACAATTCACTGAGAGATATTGAAACGGTATACAAATTACCATTTCAATACGGATCTCATTTTTTTATGAGCTTTTGAAAAGGCCTGTATATCATTCTGAACTATTGGTCCATAGAGAAATCTGTATGAAAGATTGCCTTGTTTGCATTACCTATTGTTATTCGCGATAACCAAGGAATCATCTCGTTCCGATTGACACTCGCTTTTCATAAGTGTTGTTAGAAAGATGATACTGTACTTTTTATCCTAAGATAAAAAGTACCTAACCTAACCTAACCAAGGAATCATCTCGTTTCGATTGACATTCGCTTTTCATAAGTGTTAGAAAGATGATACTGTACTTTTTATCATAGGGATGGGTTATTGGGGTTAATCATGATTTTTACCTGTCTATAGAATTTTTCTTCCCTTTATCTTTCGCTGTCTCTTTCGTGAAAATTTTCACTGCAGCTTCACCGGCGCCATTTAATTTCAAGCTGAATGAATCGTGTCTATTTTTTTTCTTGTTTTATTAAATTTTTTTTCACTTTAAACAGACTCACGTACTGTGTCTAGCGGGTGGCTCGTTTCTCCGTATCGAAGGCTCCATCGATCCGTAACTCCCTGGGATTCATAAACTCCTACCCTGCGAGAAGAAGATTTTAAGTATATATATTTTGACGTAGTCGACTTTTACACTCTTTAAGGATTATGGGTACATCAAGGAAGATCAAGGCTTCCTGATGGATCCCATGCTGAGCGTGGGTAATGATCTTTTTCGAAGATCAAAATGATCGAGTTACCATTAATACACGTGACTGATACTCGGCTTGGTAGTAAATCCTGGGAATTTGATTATTTTTTTTTTCGCCTTACTTTCTGATCAAGTTATTATAATACATATAGCATGGCCGCCAACATATGACGATATGGACACAAACTAAGTGATAGAAAATATTAAATGAAACGGTAAAGAAATTTTAGCAAGGGCCCTATACGTACAGTGTTATCCAGATTAAAAAAGCTTATATACCGTTACCCACGATTTTGTAACAGAGGTAAATCAAGTGCGATTAAAAACTTTCAGTATGAATTTCCGAGTCGTGAAACGGAGAAAAAAAATATCATTGAAAAAATCGATGCACCTAATAACCTTATTCGTCAAGATTTATCAATTTCCTATACTTGCCGTGAGTGCGAGAGAGACCGACCTATCGTCGGTCGCGTGAGTAAGACAAGGACAACGATATGTAAAATCATAAACGAAGGGGGGATACCCTTTGAAAAATAGCATCCGTCATATTTTTGATAAGTGTTACCCATTTTTGGACCTATCATATTTTTAACTCGTATGAGACTTTCTCTTTGCGATATGTTCATAAGATTTTCAAAAACAAAAAAGAAACTCACTCTGAAAATAATTAATCTTTCAATCTCCGTAACCCACATAAACTCATTAAATTCCACCGGAGCTTCTCTTTGACACGAAATGAAGTTTCGCATATGGCGAACCATTGTGCTGCCCAATTCAGCCAAAACGGGTCACGTACACACAGCGACGGTAGCGCCACCACCCAAACGTACAAAATGGATAATGCGATGATCGTTTGACGCGTAATTGTAACATGTCGACAGACGTCATGTCTTCTCGCCGATATATTATTCTTGCGCCAGATTCAAACAGGTGCTTCGTGGATGGCAGATCAATTGGCACGATGATGGTCGCCTAACAATCCTTAATACGAATTTAATAGGCTCGGAGGTTTAATGAGAATTTCATTGCCGAATATATGTGTGTACGTACACGTATGACGTTATACATGTACTTCCTGCCGATCCCTATGCATACGTACACATATCCTTTCACTCTCCCGTACCCTTTTAACCAATCCTCTTAACCTTTGAGGATCCCTCGTAAATAATAAATTTCCGGATGTTCCGCAGAATCCGTTCTGGACCATCCTTAAGATCGTGATAACCACGTGGGACTACGTTCTACACGTATACCTATAGCTATGGCTACACCGTGACTAACATACTTTACGAGCCACCTCTGATACTGTCACTACTTACTTGCTAGTAGATGCGGTACGTAACTAGTCAGACGCGTGTGTATATATGTATATATAATGTGTATGAATATAAATAATAAAGGCGTCACATGTGGTCGGGTGACAAGACGGGAAGAAATATGGAAGGGACTGTACCTACATCGTGTGTATATATATAAATATATGCATAAGTGTTTTGTTACATATGTAACATATAACGTATGAGAAATATAATGTACTGGAGCATCTATGGCAGTGCGAAGTATACCATGGCATCAAACTTTAGACGTAGGGGGACCTATAGGACGTTTCGGAATGAGGAATAGGGCATATGTGAGATTTTCCTGTGTGTGAGCATTATTTACGAATTTTGCTCGTCCCACGAAGACGCCTACAATCGTCTACACACGTGACAGAAGAACAGCCTTGCCTTATACGTCATCGTGTATGCATTTACATTGCCATAACCTGCAACCAGTTCGCCTTCCAGCATCATTATAACGACCACCTTCTCCCGTGTGTAGAAGCTTAATGGTACGCGGAATGGAAGGTACCTGTAGCCTCAGTCGCAGGTACTCGGTGTAGGTACCGAGATAGTACCTACCTTGGTGGACATATAGATGCACGTATGTAGATCTCATATGTGATTGCAGTGAATATTATGTATGAATTAAAATTTATTTTTTTTTAACACGTGTCATCATAATACCGCGAAATAATTAAATCTAGATGATTTCGATCAGGCGGTTTAAATTATTATTATATTGATTCCTGTGCAAGTTAAGGAATGTGATATTTTTTTGTTTTGCTAAATAGAAATTGGATTTTGTGTTTTATGGTAGTAATCTACTGTGCCGGTACTCCATTCTAACTGCAATTTTCTTGTCCTGATTTTCGCCACGACCTACTCTTACTTGGTGTGGATGTACATTTATATATATATATATATATATATATATATACATATATATGGTTTTATATGGGAATTGAGACGTTATCCTGGCGTGGCGTTACTTGGCAGCCATTTTTAAAAGTACCCCAAAAGATTTCGTCGATTGGATGTCCCTTGTTATTACCCGATCGTAAATGCTCCTGCCAAATATAAATACATCGTGATTTACAGCGCGTTGCTGTTTAACGATAACTTGTTTAAAAAGCCTCTTTGTTTCTCACCGATACCCTTTTTTTTGTTTTCTTTTATCTCTCCCGCCTTCGAGTCATTCACTTTACGAGGCCATCTCCTTAACTAATATGGCGCATGTACGCGGAATTTACAATACCAGATCGGTACAGTATTTTCCCACGCTTGCGACATTCGTGGAATTAATAGCACGCACGACTACGCAGTATCTGTTTATGTACGGATTACGTAGCTAAATTTAATTTAAGCCTGATCTCTATTGACTGCGTGTATTTGTAGTAGAGAAATCGTAACCCCCTGTAACCATACGTAAAATCTCTCGTCGATTTGCATCGGGCGACATTGGACGACCATACAAATAAGTACTACGGGCCCGTTCCGGACATTAATCTAAAGTCCCGTCGTTTTATCGTGGCGTTTAACACGTGATATCAAGGCGGGTTTCTCAGCGGCGGTCTCTCGGCGTGTATAAGCGACGACTTGCGAAACTGAACGCATTTAAAGTCAACCAGCTCGCTTCTGTATTCAGCCACGCATAAATCCTTAGTGGCTTGCGAATGCGCCTTATATATATCATATACATCGAACTTTGGATACGTATTCATACGTATTCGCCTTACGGATGACGTAAGAACATGGCGACGCTTCACGTCGAAGGAAAAAGGCGCCCATTCTCGTATCTACGTGATTTTCCCGGGACCTAGGACCCAGTGCAAGTCGGAAGTCTTCGGGTTTTCACGAACACTTCCGAATGTTTACGTACTTAAAAATTTAGTCGGTTCTCGACCTCTAACGCGAATGGTCGTAACGGTCGCGACGGGACGTTTACTAATAAGTATGTTTGTCAGTGAAAATAATTCGATTCGTAACGCAAGTGCATTGACAGTTTCGTTGTGCAAAAGTGTTTTTTTGTTTCTTACAAAAGTGCATTCGTAATGGCGTCAACGACAGCTGTTCAATGGACCGTGTATACGCTGCTTCGCGTGAGTAACGAAAAATCAGTAAAATTTGACGTATTGAAATTACTCAATTTGAATTTTTTAACAATACGCTTACGGGCTTTATTTTTGTAATTACACTTACGTAACTCAGATGTGTTTTCTTCGGAAATGCATAAAGCTACTGTAGGAATGACGCAACTTTCGCTATTTTCTGTCGTACATCTTACAAGGATTAGGAATTAAATTGTATGCGATTTCAACAGTCGACTGGACGTATCTCGTAGTGTCTGCTTTGGACTTGCCGGGTCATTCGTTATAATTTAAAACGGAGAACTGACGCGTCTCCGTGTATACATCTAGGACAATACGGTGACGTAAGCTTCTTACGACTCAAAGCTCGTCGTAGCAAACGCTTCCCAGACGCCCACGTTAATAATAATTTTACCACCTTAATTGCCATGGTTATTAACGTCTCGAAGTGGCTGTTTATTTATAGCCGCTTCATAACAACAATTGTCATACTTCGCCAAAGCGGTTACTTCGAGCGTCGCGACGCTCCGCGTTGTCTTAGCTTCGCGGAGAAACGTCGCAATCGCCGCGTCTTTGAATTTCCAAAGCAATAACAAATGCCGAAACGTCGTGGAAATGTTAATTAATCAGTCTCTACTGCATTGAAACGTCTGAATTAACTTTCGTTATACGTAAAATCGCTGGGCTCGTGTCTGGTGTTGTTTGGCCATTCGTTTCTTTAGTATAGGGAAAACGTAACAAGAAAACGTATTTAGGCCTTGATATATAGGGTGTCGTATTAGTGGATAGTTTGAAAATTAGATAATACACTTACAGGGTTGGGGACAATGGGGGAGTGCGAAAGACCTAGCACCCTCGTGGTTACTGGACGCGTCGCCATGTGTGTTAGAGGCTGTATGCGGTTTCGTAATTTAGTTGTCGGCCAGATAATTAAATTAACTCCCTGCATTCGGGCGTGTCCTTGCTCGACCTCGTACTTCTGTCAGGATGTTTTGTCTAGGCGAGGCGAACACGTGGTGCGTGCTGGGTTGCGTCATGTTGAGCAACTGATCGGACGTTTCTGTTTGTCCCAGAGTGAAGCCGATGCCTTGTACGTTTTCTTCATAGGGATACGGTTACTTGAAAATAGTAAATAAGAGTTGATGCAAATTGGTCTGGCGATAAAGGGTTCGTGATTTCTTAAATAGTCGATTTAGGGATTGTCGTGTCTGACGATGTTTTTGGGCTGTTCGGGTAAGAAATTATTTGGCAATTTTCCAAAATGGCTGCCGCTGAATGATTTTCTCGGTTTCTCGGCAAGAAGATCCAGTTTGAAAATCAACGTTCCCCCTAAGAGAAAGGCTTTTTCACTTTATCCGTTTCTTGCCTATGGTCCAGCGTCGGGACGATTTTCTGGACTTGCGTAACAGTTGAATCTTCGTATAGACGCGTTCCTCGTGTTATAAAAAGGAAATTGAAAAGGGACTCGCTCCTTCAACTTTGAATTTCCCGCGCATATGGACGCCACGGAAGCCGTCCTCAAATCTTTGGTAATTATTTGAATCGAATGCGAAATTATTATCGCTCTTATCAGGCGGGAGATTTCGATGGTAAATTCTTACTTCAAGGCGGATACACATTGAAATTTTTATTTTCGATTCCGTTTCTATTTTTCTAAAACGCTCGAGTGACTTTATTATCACGACCCCTCCCTTCACTCTCCACGTGAAATAATAATTTTCGTTCCGTCCGCGCGAATGAATATTCCTTGCGCAATTGCGAAATTCCGCGAATACCTTTTCGCACGCGAATATTATATACTGACATGTACATATATACTTCATATACACCCCTTACATAAAGAACAACGTGTTTCACATAAAGAACATGCAGGGAGTTCCTATGTACGAATGCACCTAACCAAAGTTGCTTTTAACATACGATCATATATAAAAAAAATGCACTGGCTGCATTAGCGTATGTGCAAAAATGAAATTGCAGTTGTATTATTTTTTTCAAAATAATTTTACGTATCAAAATTCCCATACGCTACTCGACTGCATACAAATACATACACATATAACGCATCCTGATTCAGAATACAACCACGTACAAGGCCGTTTCTCAATTCGCGTAACGGTATCTTAATTGGCGAAAAAAGCTGTCAGGAAATTTAGCGGCGTGACACGTTACTTCGTAATCAGCGATATTATTCATCGATAAGAGAAGCACCCGCGCGCAACTTCACGCCAGAGACACCTATAGTCAATCAGTCGCGGTACAAGTAACGTCTTAATCGTCGATGGTGCATTTCGTAATTTATCAAATGCGAAAGTGCATCGACCATGCAACAATCGATGCAACTTTAAGAATTCGCGAACGTATCGTGACTTTGCGATTTCGCACCTTCGAAATACGATGTCGATTCGCATTTCCAGTGCGAATATCGTAATTTACACACACGCGGTATATACATATATACACACGAAAATTTCGAGTCACGCCAATTCATCGATCGAATAACGATCGATCGAAGATCGCGAAAATACTCGATAACGAGACTCGATTCTGTATTATTATTGGCCCTATTGATCCATCGCGATCTTTGTCAGTAAAAGCAATTGGCAATGGACGTCGGTAATTTTCGTTTCTCGTATCCCCATACCTACGCGACGTATGTGCCAATGCATTCTGTACCGCCTGTACGTAACGCGCACGGGGTTGTCTCTTCGTGTAAGATTCGCCGTATGCAGTCGGCCGGATCATATTTATGCGGAGCTGACTTTTGAATAGCCTTGCCAATGCAATTTTCGCGTTCATCAACCAGGAGGAGATTGGACCAATCACGGGCACTATTGCTGATCGGAATTGCCATCCGCAGAATTTAAAACGAATTTACCCTTCTTGTAAGCGTTATGCTACGGTACTTGGAGATCGATATAGCGTGCTGCAAGTATGGATAGTATTTATATGCTTGCGAGGTAGCTTAATTTATTTTTTTAATTTTTTTCTTGCTTCTCAGTACAAGTATGGCAAATCTTTGAGCATGCAGTTTTGCATAGTGCGAATAGCAACGGTTGATCGAGGGCGGCTGATAGGTAAAAGTAGTTGGAGATCTTTGAAAAAAGCCGGTAATAAAAAAGAAAAAGTGAGTGAAACGTCGGGATACGGATAAAAGGGAAAATCGAGAAATTCGAGAAATTAATATTAATTTTCGCAAAAGCAGTCGCTCGGAATTCGCATAATTTACACCTATATAGCTATACATATGTATGTATAAAATTCTTTTATACAGCAAAAATTAATATCCGCTCCTTCTTGTACCTTTAAGCCGTCGCGCCGCCGAAATTCCATAATTAATTTCGTAATCATCCCGAGGTACCTCCGGGGTCTCAAGGTCACGTAGTCACGTGACTGAAATCGATGCGAATATTCGTGGAAATTCGCACAGCACGTAATCTCGCATTTATTATCCGATTCTTCGATTTCGCATCGACGCGTGTATCTTTATTTGAAATTTAATTTTTCACCGGCGATTAAAGGTCCATTCACAATTTTGGCTAATCTCAATCGCGGTTAACCATTAGTTTGAACACTTTTTTTCTTCTTCTCGCGAACGGTTACGCTAATACAAACGTCTCGGGCGCGCACTGTAAATCACGATTATGTGGGACAGCCCTGCGGGCAACGTTTCTGCCTCTACGAAACCCTCGATCGAGTGAGGGTACCGTCCTGGTTGCTGCTGCTGCTTGCTCCCCTTTTATGCTGATTTATCGCGCTTGATAAACGCAGCCAACAAAAGCTAGCAGGATATTACACGTTGAATTTATTTCTGAATGTGGTCCTCTTCAGCGGATGGAGAGGCTCTATTTTTTTTTTTGCTTGTCTGCCCGCTTTTTTTGCACGCATCCTCCTTGGGCTGTTGATCCTTACTGCTCTGTATTTTTTTTTACTCACTTCCGAAACTTTTGACGATTTTCAAGTCGAGAGTCTTTACTGCTGTTTACAGTGAAAGCCCCGAAGTACTTTCGTCAAAATTAATGATAAATCTCGAGGTACCCTTGTAAAAGTATTCTTGTCTGATGGTTTTGTTGCTTTTTTTTTTACTTTTCACGGATATGGGCTTTTTTTTCTTTTTTTACTCTCTACTTCTCTCTCTTGGTACTCTTTAATGGTACGAGGGTAACAAGTGGACGACTTTTGAGCAGGGGTGCGAATTTTATGTAGCGGGTGAGAGTAAAACACTTTTTTTTCGGTGATCTCTACGGTCGTATCTGATGAAAATTTAACGCTGTTTCTACGCCTATGCGAATTTTTTCACCTGCTCGGAGGTACCCGCAGCCCGATGCGCTCTGGCTCTCATTTTACTCGGGATCCGCCGTTACCCGCTAACGTTACTAAATACGACGGCGTTGAAAGGTTGGTCGAATGGATCGCGAATAAATGGGCGAACGAGATCAGTTGAATATTCGTTAACGGACGTCAGCGTGCCGAGAGCATTGCCGCGCGTTAACTCGCATCAACAGTGGTTACGTTTCGTATATACGTTTCACACGGCACTACCAATACCCATAATACGGTGCACATAGAGATTCGCCTTTCATAATTCTCTCGTTGGCCCCTTTCATCGATTCGTTATTGTGAACGAAAGTCGTTGAAATTCTGGTTATACAGACGATCCATTAAAGTCTCCTTTATTAATCAAATAATACACTTGCAACTTCGTTATTACCTGAAATCCACAAATTTTTTTTTCATAAATTATTTATGCTTCGCGCCTCGCTTGTATTTCCCGTTATTTTCAAATCACGGGCACCACTTTGCGGACGTCCCTGACACGAGTGAAAAGTATCACCCGTTACATCGCGAGTCAATTTTTCCTTAGGACTTTTCTAGGGACCCTAGACCTTGCTAGTATTATTTCCCGTGTACAGTTTAGTGAAAAATGAAGTGTCTCAGTTTTCATCGCTCGCTATCAGTGCGCGATAGGAACGAAATAAATGATGAGAAAATAAAAATAAAAGAAATTAAACCAAATGAATCTTGTTTGATCTCACTTCCGGTTTCGTGTCTCTGGGAATCAACTGGTCTCCAGAGTGTCCCGACCGCAGCATCCCCCGTACCAGTACGCGTAGCGAACACGATCCATTACCAGTTGCACAGTGTACGGTGCATCGGGCGCTGCGCTGCAGTTCAGTAATACGTTACCAGTGCTTGGCCAACAGTGGAATTCCGGGCTCTGGAAGCACCGGAGAGCCCGGATTGCCCGGCACAAAGACGCCGCTGACCGTAAAACGGTTTCACAATTGAAGCGGACGTGGGTGAAAGGAGTCCTCGGGGCGAAGGTGGTATCGGCCGGAGTTGCAATTCTGCAAGAGGGAATTGCAACGGCAAATAATTCCTCCAGGTTTCTGGCTGACTCGCACGCCCGGGGATTCCCCCCTTTCTCTAACCTAACCTATTTATCTAAGCCAGCAAAAAGGACCTTTTATCGCTAGCGCGACAAACCATCGGCGAATCTACACGGGAGAAATTTTTCGTTGCATTTTGCCGATGCACATCGGTGCATCGATGCACTTGTGTCGTCTTATGCACTCTCGGGCAACACGTGCTAATTGCTTGGACCAAAACGGGGAATCCCCTTCGACGATTTATTCATTCGGTCTCGAATGTGCATCGATGCACTTTATAGGCATTGCGCTTATGGGCTTTGAGGTCCTTGAGGTGCATTAATTAATCTCGTAGTAAATCACGTTGTTGTCTTATCGCTTCGTCGCGAGAAGACACCGATCGGCAGTCGATCGATACAATTTTACTCGATGGGATATTCAATTGGCTGATCGTTAAATGTCAAAGGATTCCCGTGATGCATAACCCGGCTGCACTTTACAGTGCCGGCTGTTGGTTGCTCGTATGTGTAGATATATTATGTAGATCTATATATATATATATATATATATATTGCAGTTGATTTGGTATCGTGAATCGTGGACGTACTATAACAGCCGATGGTCATCTGGGTTTGACCTGTAGGAAAAAGCGGGGCCAGGCGAGTGCGTGATTCGACGATAAATCCATCTGGCGATGCAGAGCGAATTAATCGATTGAACAGCAAAACCTTTGATATTGTTTCCGTGTCTTGTCGAGCCTTCCTATATATCCGAGCCACTCTAATGTTTCTCCAGCGGTACAAAGCGGAGGAGAAAATATGGGCATTGTGGCATTATTATGATTATCGATGTACGACGCTTTCACGAGGATCGGTGCTGCTGCCTGTCGTAGGGCGATAATTTTTTCTTTATCGTTAAAATTACGATAGAACGTCGAGAGAAAGTTTATCGAGGAAATTTTAGCGTTATAGAAATTTTTTTTTGCGTTTTTACGTAAAATTGACTCTATCGTCCGTCAGCAATTACGAAATTCTCTCAATTATTGAAATCGCTGCCAACGACGTTTTTGGATTTTGCTCCAAACCGCGATACCAAAATCGACCTTTGACCACACGTATATGGACGTACGAGGATGACCTTTGACCCAACCCCTAAAAGCCTCGCCACTGATCACCCCAGGACTTTACGAACGTCAATGACAAAATGTACCTTCAAAACCGCCACCAGGCAGATCGGCCATTCGAAATGGGAACTTTGATTACCTTGCCACTTACTGTATTTACCTACAACCGAATTTCACATGTAAACCGATCGTTAGCGTGGCGACTGGGTCGTTGAGAATTCGCCCTTAAGTATTTGCCCCATGTATGAGATTAAAAAAAAAAGCAATTTCCCGTTGCTCGAATATATACCTATAATCGTGAAACAATGGGCAATGATAATTTCGTTCGGGTATCTACAATCGAAAATAAAAGTCTGGCGTATAGAATTTATGAAATC
This sequence comes from Trachelus stipa, assembly GCA_036026315.1. Taxonomy (NCBI): domain Eukaryota; kingdom Metazoa; phylum Arthropoda; class Insecta; order Hymenoptera; family Cephidae; genus Trachelus; species Trachelus stipa. The sequence continues at coordinate 272,882 of JAYRCB010000362.1, forward strand.
GATACCAGTCATTGTATAGTGAAATTTTTTTTCGTTGTTATTATTATTTTGTTATCGTAACCACACATCGTTATCATACATGTAATACGAAGTAACGAGATATGAATTATTGTATTTGCTCTCTATCTATCTTTATATCTATATGTCCCTCTCTCTCTCTCTCTCTCTCTCTCTCTCTCTCTCTCTCTCTCTCTCTCTCTCTCTCTCTCTCTCTCTCTCT
>JAYRCB010000362.1:275652-298850 GCA_036026315.1 Trachelus stipa
CCTAAAAACGATGGATTTAACACGGTCTTGGGCTTAGGGTGGGATTGGGAGGATTGCGAGGACGGGTAGTCGGATCCGTCCCCACCATTGTGGCCAGACAATCCGTTAGATCCACAAATCATAATTCATACAGATGCTGACATATTTTCATCGACCCTTTTGCCCACGTGCCCGTGAACCGACCCTGTCCTATCCCGTTATCATTCCCGTGTCCTTCCACCCTCGATTCACACGTTGCGATAAGCTTCCCTTTCAACCCTCCTCCTTAGCATTCGAACGGCGAATTCTCAGCTGATAACCAGTCGCCCCCCTCGACACGTTCTCCGTATGTTTCCATTTTCGAATTCCGTGTCCATCCCCAACTCCTCCACCCCTCCACTTCAGCGACCCAGACCATCCTCGGATTCGTGTCCTTTAACCCTCCTAGAGACGACACCCCGAGGCCCCCCCCATCCCTTAAGCATAATTCATACGATTAGACGATCGACTATCACGTCTCTCGTTACTCGCAGGTTTAGGTTAGGTACTGCTTAGACATTCTGACCCAACCAAACAGCCGAAATGTCTTGTGTCACTTGGCGATTGTGCTGGGTTTATATATATATATATATATATACACACATATATATGGTAATAACGGAATCTGTACGAACCCTGTGGATACGTCATAACTATCCTTTGAAAATTCTATCGTCTACACTCGGCCAGATCTGATCTGACGTTCTCGCGACTCCTTTCCCCTTCCTTTCCTCGACAAATCCCCCCCTCTCCCCTCCAAAAGCGCCAGCATTGAATAATGCAAAAGCAAAAGTCTGTCGGGCCAATAATTTAACGTTTGTCTCGGACTGGTACAAGAGGATGACTGTGTTCACAGTTTCCGTGGTAGAAAAATTTTTTTTTTCTTCGAATTTTTCACTGCCGTCCATCCCTTGTATGTTGAAGAAATTTTTATTTTTATTTTTTCAATATGCCTTTGCTTTATTACTTTCGTTCCGCGACTGGTTTGCCTCTTGGCTGTTTCTATTAAATCGGGGGGGGGGGGGGGGTGACCGGGGGGATTCGATAAGCACTCGTTCGTTCGGTTTGACGAAGGGTGCGCATCGACTGGCACCCACCGCTGACACTCCTCCTCACGTTCGAATAGTTAATTGTGCACGAAGCACCTCGCGTGAACTGAATAGAGAGAGGCAGGTCTTTGCTTTGCGAGCATCGATCGTTCTGATTATTATGTACCATTGCCTCGCGCTCTTTGTCTTTGTCGTTTTCTACCGTCGACGATGCTGGACCTTTCGGTTGGCCACGAGATCGCCCGACACGATCACCTTTGAACCTCGTGCACTGGTTCGTTTTCTATTTCGACCTACGAGCCACTTGGACGTGGCTCGGTCGTACAGTGACGTTGCAGATTTCTTTTTTATCGACCTGCAATTATACCGGGTTACTCGGGGCAAACGCACCGGCTGAATACCATAACCTGAATCTTATACCCAGCTGGACGGTATTGAACAGTTTGGGTTATCGGGACAGCTGACTTTTGGTTGATGGAGGGGGGTGTGCGAAATTTATTATTTTAGCGATATTTTTGACGTTGATTTTCATTTTCTTAAAGTTGCCAATCTGATTCGATTCACGGAGTCGTCCGTTCGCGGCCAACTTCGTATGGCGCATTTGCGACGGAACACCCTGTATGTAATTGTCGGTGATTTTGACGGGGATATTGATTTTTTTTTAACTTGTTAAAATCGACGATAAGGGTTGATACGTGCCCTGTTTTCAATCTATTGGCTCAGCATCCCTACTTCATTTTCGTTTAGGGGCTGAAAAACAAAGAAGAGTGAAAGTCGGGTGATTTGAGCTTTTCAGAAAAGTGGAGTAGAGGGGTTCATCTTTCGTGTTATCTTTGAAAATTGTACGGACACGCACGAGATCTCCGCACAGGAGGGGTGGTTGGGTAGGGGTCTTTATGAAAAATATGTTAATATTTAAAACACACGTAAGGACTATAGCGAGGGTTGGAAATCCCTTTGAGAAATCTTTTTTCAAAATTTCATATTATCTTTACGTGAAATCGGGAGGCTGTCACGTTAAAAATTAATGATACGTCCGAGTCCTACCTTACCGACCGATCACGTCATTCTATTTCGCAACCCTTAGGACACGTCGTACCATATCGATACAGAACAGTGTTGCTTGTTATTTTTTTTCAAAAGCCCAACATATACTCTGTATCGCCATGGAATTTTTTATTCACGAGTTATTACCGTCCTACACATCGCGAAACACCCTTCGTTCCGTTTAACGCCTTTTCACGACCCTTCGTGATTTTCACGTGTGATCCATCCCTACCCCCCTCTCCCTCATCTTGCTTCTTTCATTTATTTATTTCCCTATAAATATACATGGTCACCCATTAATAATCTGATCTCATGAAATCGTCTTGTATCACGCGTATATCCAATTCGTGACTCGGCCAATGACGAAATCATTATACGCTCCATAAATCATTGACTTTACGAGGACGCCTCTTGGCAAGTAGTATTAGATTGTGTTTAATTGGACTTTCAGGTAGTCATATACATATACACGTATACACTGGTACCTGACGATTGGATCCTTGATAAGAACGTATTAACTTCGCAGGAATGGGTTGATGCATGAAATATTCATAATTTAGGTAATAGCAATGAAAACGTATGCGACGAGTTTGGCGTCTCGTTATAAAGAGATATATTCTTTTATTCCGCGACTCGATCCGTGTGCGTGCGGCTTTACGTTGCGTACGTAATAAAAGTGCTGGCTTATCATATGGGATATCTCGGGGAAAAAAATATACCGTACTAATTACGTGGCAGCGCGCATACGGGGACGTGACGAGAACGCCAGTAGTTTGTCACTGCTTTATATCGCATGACGCGTTCTACGCGCTATAACGCAACTACGCTAATGATAACAGTAATGTAACGGGTGTCTTTTTTTTCTTTTCTCTTTCTTGACGAATTAAAAAGGACTGAAATTTTCTGCACGCACTCCCTCGTGCAAAACTGGAGATTCATGTGCCATTGGCACGTATGCTCTCGATTAAATTATCTTCGTTATGACATGTGTGATATGTAACACATATGATGTGTGTGGATATATATAATTTTGAAATCGTGTAAAATTTTCGGTTTTTATCCTGGTAGATCTTGTCAATAAAAATTTTTTCTTAAATTGTATAAGGGCCACTTCAGTCATCATTCTTTTGAATCCCTTAACAATCGATTCCCTGTATGGAAAATACATGGGATACGAGGGTCCGAAATTATTATCCGATAACCCTACAATAACTCCAGAAGCCTTTTGCCTTCCCGCCTAATACATTATATTTGCCATGTAACACCCTTGGAAAAGACACCCCTGATACGTATATCCGGCATATCGTCCCTTTGTCGTTCTCGAGAGCGATCGAGAGGACGCGTTATGGGCTACGATAAAAATGATAAGAACCATGAATTTCTGGAGTACAATAGAAAAAATTGTAATCAGGTTTTGGTCTTTTTTTTTAATATCGATATAACGCATGTCAACGGATATTCGTTTTCTAATGTTATTTTCATTTTTTGTTACAGGTGAGTTTTACGAATATCAGCTTATCGATCACATATTGCTGTGTAGAGAATTTTGAAAAAAAAATTGATCTTCACGGGAGTATCGTGAGTAAAATTTTTTTTGTCTCTTCGTTTCATATTTTCTCGTATTTCGGATTTTGAAATTTTTTTTACAAAATGGCGGATCTTCAAATTCACGTGTCGAAGGACGAAGACCCACAAGGTTAAGGCACGATCTCCATGGTGGCGAAGTTGAGTGAGGAGGAGGGAGGGGGTAATTGAAGGAAGCACGACGATAACCAATTTCGCAAAGTTTCCCCTTAGCGGCGTGTACCGTTTCGCACCGTAAATACCGAGTTACGCCTTGTTATAACGTCGATAACTTTACGTAATGTCGAAAACTTTGCGTGTTTCAAGTTAATCCATTCCCGGCTTATTTCGCTTTTTTCCTTTTCGCCTTTTCTCCTTCCCACTCCCGATACTTCGTCGTAACTGTCTCATGTGCTATGCCGGAAGTGTTTAACACATATGTGGGATATGGGATGCTATGATAACACAGGTGCACACTCGTCGCTACACCCATGTGACTTTCAGTCAGATGCTTCGCGAGCTGAGCAATCAGAAAGTTGTACGATTTATATTAATCGAGATGGATCATCCGATAGATCTATTGAATCGATCGTTTTTCAAAATGATCATCTTTACTCCTGATTATTGTTAATTGATGCTGTGTATATGTATGTATATGTATATGGGATGTCCCATATGGACCTACAGGATTTCCTTGAATTAGAATTTAATCGCCCAAGTTACTCCTGACGAAGTTCGTATCGCTCAAAGGAACGGTTTCGTTAAGTCTCTTTCCGTCGCTCGAGCGAGCAATGCAAATGCGGCTTGACGAAGGAAAAAGTCGTGGGCTTCTTTAAAGCAAACTCAACGATATAACAGACGGTTTTCGTTGTAAACGTTGAGTCGTCATTATTTGCTTATCTCGTTCTGCTTTTTTTTTGGAAAATTATTCTTTGAAATCATTTTACTTTCATTTCGAAATAAACGGAAATCGCGATTGTCGCTCCTATGAAGGTACACCGACCGGATGTAATTCCGCGCGATGTCGAGAGACCTTTTGAAAATTCCCGCCGCGATCTAATACAAGCGAAAGTTCTATATCGACGTCCGACTGTAATTCCTTAACGTAACAATTGATTTTCATGTAAACTTTAAGGAAATGACGACGGCCTGTGTATATCCGCCTTCGCCTCGTTCACTTCCGTTGACTTGAAAATAAATATAAAAAAATCATAAAATAATGACATTCTTTTTTTTCCTCGAAATATACGAACAGAAGGCGACTACTCCATTCCCGAGACCGGAAGTCGATTCAAAGCGAAATTTCCTTCGTGAATATCCGCCATTACCATCTAAAAAGTTACCCCTTGCCCTAGAGGGGTGCTGCAATTTAAGGTCGAACATTCAGATGTATCTTGGTAGTGGTGTGGGGTGGGTTATTGGGGGGGGAGGCAACGGTGAAAGGATCCGACAGTCTTAGTTCTTATCAAAACCGCCAGTCGTCGCTGCTTCTATACTTAAAGGCGACTTGCGACGCTCCTCGGTATATACATATAACCCATACTGTATAAAGGGTGGTTGAGAACAAGGGATTGAATAGGGTATACACACGGACGTCAGACAATCAATAGGGCAAAGGGGAGCTTTTAAGGAATCCATCGGTTCCGTAGCCGGCGGCTTTCTCCGGGTATTTGTATATTCTCCCGGGGACGCGATCTCGACGCCGGGCGTTGCGACGGGGAGCGTCGATGCCAGCTTCCGCTAAAATAAATCGTACGATTTGATGTCGGTGAATCGACGGGACACGGCCTCCTCGTAAAAACCCAGTCTGCACCCCTTGCTCGAGATAAATTCATCCCCTGATGAATTCGCAAGCAGACTTTTCACCCTTTCGGGCGAGATCCACTTGTTACATATACAAAAACTACCCCCTTGACTTTTTCCCTCTATCCCTCATTTTTTTTCCACTCATTCAATAGTTTCATCCAATTTCAAGCACTTTCGCTACCCCGAAGCTCGGAGCTTTATTGGGTCACGCAAAAAAAAAAAGGTCACAGGTCACGTCGATTAACATTGATCTTTAATAATTCCCACCTCTTGCCAACATTCGGATTACCATCCGTCATGGTGCTTCCAAAAATTGCCACCAGGCGCGCCACTGGGCTGCTTTTCGTCTTACGTCAATGTATCTTCGTTTCGATCCTTCGTACCGGATGTGACGTCACGATTCGTATCTTCTACGTACCGACAATACACAATTAGTCCTCGGCTCCTCTTCTCCGCTGTCTATTATTCCCGTATAAATTACACCATCCAGTTGACACCCTGAACGTAGCCCCCATTGTTCACTCGACGCCCTTTGACGCTCTCACGTCGAGGGACGTCGCGACGCTTACGCTATCGCGTGAGATGGATGCGACGGCTTAGCCCTGGTCCACGAAATTGAATCCTCACGGCTTTCGCGTGAAATTATTAGCATTTTTTTTTTCAACCGGAAGTCCGCGCTGACGTTCCATACACGCAACCACGAAATTCTCCAGTGTATACCCGCCTTTTTGATTCCCTCGTGACTTTATCGCCATTTACCATTTCTCTTCTCAAGCCTTTCTCGTCGTCTTCGTACATAACAACCGGAAATTATATTTTCCATGAACTCCCTGATATTATTCTCGACGTTCTGATACTGTCGAGGCTGCTCGGAAATCTCGTCTGAAATTTCTCTCGCGTACTACGGGCTTCCTATCGTTCTTTCCCTCGGTCCCTTTACGCGCCAAGAAATGGACTTCCTTTGAAGAGTCGCCTTTACGGGACCAGTCCTTTCGTATTTGCTCGCGAGATAAAACACGACTATATACACCGTGTATAGCTCCTAGGGACTTTTGTTAAACAGACCTAAGACGTCCCGTTATTCTACGAGCTTCTTCGGGCTGACTAGGGACTTTTACGTTGCTTAAAATTTTTTTGACTTCTCGATCACAGGAGCAAGCATTTATTTATGCCCATGTGCCGCATCAGGGATGCGTATTGGTATGAGGAAAAAAAGTTACTAGACGAAATCGTCAACGTCAAGGGGGAAACGCGTACGAAGCGACGAATCAAATGAAAACGTTCGAACGATGGCTGGATCGAATAATAGCGCGGCTCACGGTATCGTCGTTTCATGGGAATCGAACCTTAAGCAATGTAAAATGAATGACGTGATATCACAGCGTGACGAAAGTCTCGCGACTCTGTTATACTTTCTCGTTATTCCTCGAAGATGGTTCACCGGGTGTAACGGGATGCCTCTCTTGCTGTAGGATGACTACCTGGTAGATCATTGTGCATTCTCTCTCTCTCTCTCTCTTACCTTCTTGAATACGAAGCATAAACCCCATAGGAACGTCACTGCTGCGAGCCGATCGGGTGTGAAAATAACGATTCTATCGAGATACGTGGAAGAAGCATTAATAATGCCGGTCGTCTCGACCGATTTATCTATTGTGAGCTGGGAGACCTCGGAGTATTCTGAGGTACGTATATGGGGGTCCTATGGTGTACCGGTTGGTCGTATGGGTAATAACGAAAGCATAGAAAATTCATGGCATAAAATCGATATAGCTTCTACGTGCTACTTTAACTGTACGTTATATAGCCTTATGGGTTATGGACCGTACGAAGCTGTATGGATATAAGGCAGTTAGATTATAGATACTTCATCCTCGAACCGAGGTAAGGACTCGCGAGAAAGTGTACATTTTTTTATCGATCAAGGTAAATATTTAAAATTACTTTTTATTATTCCGTAAATAGGCCGATCTAAGGAGCGTCCCTGTAACCCTAATGAAATTCTGCAGACGAGGTCCTCAAGAATTCCTTGAGGGATCTCCCGACCTCTGACCCGGTGATTCGTCGTTTCATTCGGACGATCCCTTTGCGCTCGTCGATCGATGTTATGAAATTTTATTTCAGAGTCTTATATTGGGCGATATTTTTAATAATTTAATTCTTAAAAGCTTTTGTCGACCCTTACGGAACTGGCGATCCTTAATGCTTTTTTTCGTTTTTTTTTTTTTCCCCCAAGGTTTTCAACCCATACCACTAGCGCCACACGGCAGAAACTGGCGACGGTCGTGCCTTTTTTCCTACCGCTACTGTACGACTGCAAAATCTTCTTTCGTCTTTTTTATCCAGCGTTTTTCTTGGGCTACCTACCTAACCCAGCTGTACCTTAACTCTTTCTTACCCGCACGATCACCTGGCTCGTCTACCTACATCCACTCTTCACCCACTTCATCCCGACAACGATTCCTCGGCCAATCTTCTTCGTTGACAGTCATCAATTTTATCCTCGTACCAGATTCTACGCAGCGATTCGCCTGCTAATTCCGTCCGACAAGAAATGGGTATCGGCGAAATAAAAAAAATTTACAAAAAAATTTTTTTTTCTTCCTTACGTCATTGCTCAACGATTAGCATTGTTCCTTTCTCATTTCAAACGCTGAAATTACGTGTCACGCTCGTTAAACGAATCCAAGCGAACTCGGACTGCCCGACCGTCGCGTTCTTGCGTATCGCTTTAACGCGACGTTAAGGCTCCGCGTCGTTTTTTTTTGTATTATTGCTTTATTATATCTTTTCTTCGTCGGGTCGCGCCATTACGATGGCGCGGTAGATCCCGCAGCCTTGGCAGCTCCTGACGGCCAATTATTGCTCCTGAGGTTCCAGCAAAAATGGTCATATATCGCAGGAGCCAGCGGGTAGGCAGAGTGAAGGTAGCTAAAAGTAAGGTGGTACCCAACCTAACCTCCGTTCAGGATAAACTTCTATAAAACGTAGATATAAATTATACGCCGGGCTATCATCTCGCGCCCTCTTTCTTTTTTCTCTTTCCTTCTTTACTCCTATTTTTTTTGTCCGTGCGGCCCTTTGGCGAGCTGCGTCTCTTCTTTTTTTTTTTTTTTTTCGTTACCCTTCTCTCTCCCACTTACACCTCACTGCCCGGCGTTCTCGGCATCTGCGAACGAGGCCAAGAAAAATTAAGCTTCCTCGGCTAATTGCTCCGTGATTAGTGCCGTAAATTATCCCGGCGATTCACTAACAGATTTATAGCTATTTTCTTCCATGGGTACACACCCCGTTATCCTCTTTGGATCGTCTCGCCGATGAGTTAGATTCTTGGACGGGAGTATACACCCTTGCAACGCATCTAGAATACCTATCACTATATATTATATTTACACGTATCTCATATGTAGCATATATGTATCCTCCTAGAGGTGGTCCTAGGTAAACAAGGGTGGAAGAGGTAATAGGGGTTGGATCGAAATAGATTTACACCCTATAGATATTTTATTTATAAATTGAGGCATATATATATATACACATACGGATATATAAAACCATAGTCAATGCCGTCGTTGCACCTTACAGAAAATGCATTCCGAATCATTATTTCACTTTCTATTCCTCTGCTACCTATCAGCGTTCCCATTGAAAAGTGCATCGTGCAATGCCAATGCACGTGTGTACGAAGGATACTTCTATGGTGAAAATGCATGGAGGAAAGTTGTATGAAAATTTACGAATATATATGTGTATATATATATATATATATATATATATATATAGAAAGTCCATTGGCGTATGCACGCGCAAATACCATAGGTGGTTTAAAAATTTTTCGTTGAAATTATGAAGGTACAGTTAGTACGAGCTTCCCAGGTATATCTGTCGTATAGGTTTAATCTTTCATTACCACGTGGACGCATCTGGATGCTTCGTTTCATTAGAATTTCACGTATATGTATACGCGAAGCCGTTAAGCTTTCGAAGTACCACGAGTGCATTCACGTGAGCTTTTCGAAATGCACTCGCATCGACGAAGCATGACCGCTGTGTGTAACTTTTTTTTTTTCAAAAAACACCACCCCCTAATTGGCACGTATAAACCGGCGGGTGGATACGAAGAGCGAATGGGAGGGGGTTCACGCGTGGATCAGTACACACACACGTGTTTACGGCGGCGTGAGAAATTTCGTTACGTCACGAAATGGCGATTGGTTTTTTTTTTCGTAAAAGTTTATAAAATGGTGATCCACCTACTCCTCGTGAATAAAACTCCGTCATGTACGTACTTTATAACGCGGTATAATAAACTTTGATGGGGAAAATTCGAAACTTCATACGTAAGCACGTGTCTGTCGCGTCTCCATTGCGACTCGTGTAGTGTCCTCTGGGTAATATATATATGTATATATATATACTACGTACAAAATATTTTTCATCCCCTAATGACAGGTAGGGGATGACGGGCTGTCTATTCGCGGCTAAATTTACTCGACTCTTAATTAGCGAGCGAAGATTCTCGAACCTTTGACAATGTTGATTGAAGGCACGTGGCTCTTCCACCCCTTCGGTCCCTTAACCCACCCCCTTTTCAAAACAACCCCCAACGCTTTCGACAATCTTCCGGGGTCTCTCGACACTCTCGAAGCTCTTCAGGGTCGCTGGGTATTTATACACAGACTCAGGGCAGCTCGCCTAGGGGTGCTTTCTCGAAGCGCGTAAGGGTGGGGGGTGGGTTGTTCGACTAGAAAAGGGGTGGGTCCTGCGGTTATTTAAATAAACAGTTTAACATAAACACCCTCGCATTATCTCACCCCACAAACTCGCATGCTTTTCACGGGAGGGTGGTTTGAGAACCACCCCCTGAGCTCCTTTACCTCCCCCCCAGACCCCGCCCATGTAAATTACTCCACCCTGCTGAACTCCATTCGTGGGATTATTCGTTAAATTCTCTGTAATTATACCCTCCACCCCCACCCTTTAACATCTTCTATACCTCACTTCATCCCTTAAATTCGCAGCCCCCCGAGCTGCCCACCACCCTCCGTTCCAAACCTTCCGGCTATTCCGAAGGTCCCTGACTGCTTTGTTAAGTTTCTCCTAGCTAATATCAACGGGTCCGCGCCTTCGGACCCATCGCGCCCTTTGCGTCCCTTATAAACGTTAATTACACGTTTTGAGAATATCCGAAATGTCTGAGGTCGCGGGAACGAAATTTTGCAAAATCCCCACTCTCGCAGAGACATTTAACTTTTTGACCGCGAAGTGTACCGGAGTGGCCCGTTTCGCACTGTCGGAAACGTCGCAATGTATTCGATCAATAGATTATGACTCGGGGGGGGTCTTGCCGATAATGATTTCGGATCCCCCGCCAGTCCTAGGGTGATGATTGCACTATGGGATGGATTGCAAAAAAATTTGCTATTGAAAATCGCGAAGATTACACTTTCGCGCGGACTCACATTTATCGGGTGCTTTTGTTCAAAATTTACACCGGATATACTCCGGAGCGTATGGGAGATACGGGCGAGCCGTTTTATGTACAATGTACAAGGAATGAAATTTCATTCGGCAATTTTCGGCCACGACGATGTTTGCCGTGAAAACTGTTCGGCCGAGCAAAGAACGAGTAAAGGGGTTGGTGGCGAGGGGTGGTGGCGGCGCGGAATGAGAAAGAGCAGTGAGCATGAGAGGGGGGGGGCGGGAGGAAGGGGGGGGGGAGACGGTTTCGTGGGAACGATGCACTGGGGCTAGTCCAAACAAAGCCGCAAACCTCGACGACCGCGAAACTTAACACCGCGTGGAATCTAGACGGTCGGCGAGGAGACTGCGTTGGATGAAAGTAAAGGAGAAAAAGAAGAAAGTCAAAGAGAATCGGGGATGGGGAGATGAGCGGAGAAAAGAAGAAAAAAAAAAAGAGTCGAAGCCACGGTAACTGGTTCAGTGCACGCGAGATATTTTTCGGGTACACGTAAATGGCCAGCCTCCATGCAACCTTCCCTCTTCCTCACCGATATCCGGTATATGACTCAGTCGATAAAACAGTTAGTCACGGCGATCGTCATTATTGCTCTCGTATCGGCTGTGTACCCTGCATTGTCTTTGATGAATTTTGGAACATTTTGTGGGTAAAAGTTTTTTTAGAATATTTTTGGAAAATTTTATTCGACGCTGTGTCTTGTTTTTATCGTTACTTTCGTCGGATGCTCTGTACTGTGTAATGACGTCGTAGTCAGATGTCGCGTTGTTAGGTTCATTTGTTAAAGAGAAGGAAATGGACCGAGGAGAAGCTGAGAGGAAAATGGGAGGATAACGGGGGGTTCACAAAAGATTGATAAACGATATTAAAGGGGAAAAAAAGAAAAACAGTGGCGGGCGGGACTTATTCGAAACGCGCTCCGGGATCTAACTTCGTTTTAACTTTCTTTGTTTCCTCGTCACAATGGCTAACTCCTCGGCACAGCTTCCAGCCTGCTTATAGGCATTGTTCTGTAAAATCTTGTATATTCGTTTCGAGTGACGCATAGACGCCATTGGGAAACGTACAATCCGAAACGTCCCCTTTGATCAAGGGGAGACAGTAGATTCGTTAAAATCAGAGAGAGGAATTTGTTCGCGCGAAAAATAAATTGATTGACCGTCATTTGATTACTCTGTCGATAAGTCGGTCAGTCATTAATCGAGTCATCGAGTCATTTAACTTGTCACTTTAAAACGATAGTGGGACGTCGATCTAAACGTTTGACATAATTTTCTTCCTCCAAGTCCCTTCCACGGAATAACCTACAACTTAATCTCTTCGGGAAGTCACGTCACTCGTCACGCGTTCCACTCGACCAACAGCTTCATCAGATTCCCATGAATATTCACCGCGTCGATTCACAATCACAAAACACTGAAACTCGAAGCATTTTCGGTATTTGGCCTTCGAAAAAAGGAGCGTAAAAGTAACGATACAATAGCGTCAGCTGACCGAGCCCACGTAGTACAATTTATTCTCACGCGGATACCAGCGCCCGCGCCGGGGGCTCCATCTGTCGGCGAACGCCCGAACTAAGAATAACGAACGTCAATCCAAACGACAATCGAAAGCAGTCGCGTCGGACGCGTCGGAATAATAGGGTACGAGTCTCGTTAGGAATTTTAGCGATGCGTAAAATTCTTTACGCTTCCTACTAAAAAAAACGTGTAACGATTGCGCCGCGCCTATATCAATCATGTATCGGCCGTAGATACGTGAAAAAAATAAAATTGTTCTCGAACGTTCGAGCGCCCGAATTTTCGTAGCAATCGAGTCTCGTCCGTTATCATCGGGTAGCTAAATTATTATATATAAACGTCCGCTCGAATAATAGGACAATGAGATCCATTAATCGACGTAACGGCCGACGTACTACGACCAATTTCCATCAAGCGTTCCATCGATCCTCGTTTTCAGTCCCCACGGAAGGCACAATTTATGACGCGTGATTCATCGGATTAATGAAGCCAGTAGAAGCGACGGCGACGGTGGCGATGACGATGCAAACATCTATACCAGAAAACCCGGTATTCCCTCACATTTTAAATGCCCATTCACAGGCGCACTTCGACTCCCTTCGCAATATCCTATATGCAAAGCCTCGTCCCCACGCGGACAAATTCCTATACACTACGATCTTTAGTAAAACCCTTCAATGCTGACGCATCCAGCATCTATTATCACAGCCAGAAAGCGGTACGTATCGTTTGCACGATAATCCAGGAATTAAATGCACAAGACTCGCGTAGTTATCCAATAACGTTAAAGGAGATTAGCAAAGCCAGTGGTCAGGCAGCGTGTGGCGATTGAGCAATAAATTCACGAGCTAACGATTTAATGAGCATTTAATATATACCAGATCTGTATACACGGTGAATTCTTTATCCAATTGCAACCATATATAATAAACAGATCGAAATCATCCCCTGTGCCGTACAACGAGTTATATTAGACACGTAATTTTCCCATAGGTCAGTTATTACCTCGAATTCAAGATTTCACGTCAAAACGGTATACCGGACCTCGATCAGAATCAAATTCTAATATCTCCCGTGGATAATCGCTCGCAGCTGTTGGGTTATCGATATCTCGAGGTTTATGCGATAATCCACCGACACCCCGATCAAGAGGGTCGTAAGGAAAACAACCCTTGTATAAGGTAGCCGACAGCTATAATTGACCTGTTAATTTTTACAGTGGGTAAATTAAGTCTATATATATATGTAGGCCCAAAATAACATATGGTACGGATATCTTTAAAGGGACCCAACTCCAGCTCCCTTATCATTCTCCCACTCCTCTTATCTCTTAAATTATTCAAGCTGCATTTTTTACACTCGTATCGTTGTCCTGACTCTCATTAACGTAACTACTGTTCCCTGTATCTTTCTAGTGTCCTTCTTTTCCTACCTTTCGCTCCTCGCATCTGTCCCACTCTAATTCCGTCTTCGCTTCATTCCGTAGCAGCCGAACGGCTCAGCCATTATTTCGCCTCTCTAATACACGTCTTTCCTATGTGCTCTCTATACTCTCTATGGTCTATGGTCTATCTACTATCCTCTGTCCCACATTAATTCTCGAATAGGTAGACTCCTATCACGCGCACCCGTATAAAACCCGTGCGTTATTGGATTACCGATATCATCTGCATTAATCGTCTATTATGAATGGACCCCGAGAAGCCTTATAAGAAGATTCTTATTACCAGGATCCCGTTATCGGTGCGCAGCACCATTTTTCAGCGATACCTAAATCTCCCGGGGGGAGGGGGACGGGGGGGACGGGGGGGGACCCGCCCTCCACTAGTGTACTCTGATTTATTTCCTTTACCAAGATTAGTTTCACCATTTCGAAAGACTTCGCTCGAATTTCTTATCTTTTCTTTTTCCTTTATACTTTTCGTGCATTCCATCTCTTGTTCGATGTGATTTTTTTTATTGTTGTTCTCCGTGGCTTTTTTGTTTTCTTTTTTTTTTTTCTTTCGATGGCTAACGTTATTGTGCAGTTTATTGGTACCCTGTAATATCCTTCTTACGGATTCGATATGATTTTCATTTTTTTTTTGTGGGAGAAATTTTTTATGATTTTGATATTCGCGGTTGGTAATTGCCGAGGCAATTTGATCCGAACGTGGATAATTTGATGGTTTATCGTAATTGAGAATTATTATTTATGTATGGCGGGCTGGGAATTTGACGTAGGAAAATCAACCCTTGGGATCCCCTTGGGCTATAAAAGAACACGAAGTTGCATTATGCACTTTTGCACGCCGATCTAGCGTACCACGTGCGTCGACTTTACTGCATCCCTGTGGGTTACGTGTGTACGCACCCTTATGAAGGGTCCTCTCGCTCGGGACAATCTCGAACCTTGATTATCGGGACTGAGTCATTGACAGCTCGATAAATTTATGGTCCAGTGGAAATTGGTGGGTGTCTCGTAATCAGAGCACCCTTCGCCGCGCGACACTACCCACCCTTAGTTTAATCCTAATACGTAGTTAGAAATAGGGGTTGGTCCAATCTGCCCAAAAATTCACCCTTGGTACGCTTTTGCATTTATTTTATTTCTTATCCCCCCCCCTTTTCATTCCCCATAGCTTTTCAGACCCCCCCCCCAGTATTTAGGCGGTAACAAGCAATTCGCCGAAAGCAAATAAGAAAATCGATCCCATCGGAAAAGCAGTAGAAAATTCGCCTGCGGCGAGTTTACAAATAACTTCCGAATATTCAATTCGTTCCGATTCTCATGAAACGATCCTTACTATCCGTAGCTGTGGGTTCTCTGTCTTTATACATTTTTCCTTTGTATTTTACTTTATTTTTTTTTTCACGCATTTCGTCAAAACCTATCCGCGACTGATATCCGTGAACGTAATCTATGGAAACGCGGCTTTATTTCACATTCGTGCGCAGCACCGAAATCCACTCTCTTTTTTCGTCGCGATCGCGACATGGAAATCAGGTCGCGTTACTCGTACTTACGTCACGGCATCGACGGCTGCCTCGGGCGACTGGCACAAGGGTAGGAGAAAGAATTTACATAGAGAAGACCCTTTCTCGAGTATGGCGTCAACTTTCATCCCCATAACCGAATAGGTATCGATTCGCAACCCTTATATACACTTTTGACTCTTCCCTCTGTCGGTAACCAGTTTCCCCCTTTATTCTCTCAGCAACGTGTCCATTACGCCCTTATACAACCATCAGACCGTACGCACACGCGCAATCCATAAAAAAAATTCAAAACCCAGCGGAAGGTATTACGTGTATTCAATTTCAAAAATTCGATTTCGATATGACACGCAAGCACGCGATCGGTCGAAAAGGGTTGAAATTTGAATAGGGGATGAAAAATGAAAAAAAAAAAGTCGAAATTTTCTTCACTCCAAAGAAACAAGACAAAAATCTTATAGTCGTGCGTTGCTTTCGTAATATCATCCGTAGTACCGAGGAAACAAGGCGGTGGCGCCACTGTAGCGAGTGACGTAAGCGCCGTACTTTACCGTAATTAAAGAGTAAAATCGACTCGAAGCGTTTCCGCATGCGATTTTTCATCAAGGGCCGTTCGCACTTTCTCGTATATTCTCTTCTTCTTATTTTTCTTACCATTTCAATCTCTCCCGTCTATTATATGTCCCGAGCATATGTTATATCCACGTATGGAACGTTTGCACATGTGTGGCCCACTCTCTGGCCAATGACGTCATCGAAGCTCACGTTGCCCACAGATCGACGGAGAAAGGTAACTCCTTCGCTTTTATTTCCATTGACGCTCTTAAACTTCATTCGAATCTAGGTATGTACTCGCGACCCAGCATCCATGTACCATATGTGATCATAAGAATGATGTATGCCACCGCAGAAGCCGCGCCAAGGGTGTGGCCGAATAATAATGATTTATCGCAACGGCATACGAGTGCCCATTACTTGGTTACAGTTCAAGCGATAAGGTACTGAAATGCACGATTACGTATACGGTGTATTGATTTTTTTCTCTTTAATTTTTCTTTTTATTGCAAAATTGAACGAAAAAATTTCATCTTCGATCGGACGAAAACGAAGGGTCAGGACGTCTGACCAATTGCAGTATCGTTCTACTTGGGTTCTATAGGGTCTTCACGATAATGATTTTTGCTACTGCTGTTATATATTTTTTTTTTAATTGAACTAATCGATCGCTCGATTTGCCAATCGAGACAGTCGAGTCATAAGAAACATCCGGGACTGTTTTGCAAAGTAGATTTTGTGCTTTCTGAGTAAACGGATTTTTTTCGAATTTAAAGATCAAACCTACGACCTTCGTTTTTTTCCAACTCGGGTGGATCTACTTTCGGGTATCTGCTGACAAAGTCTTTTGCTATTCTCTTTGCTCCTAGTATTATGTAAGGCAGATTCTCTGTATTAACGCTAATGGGGTATGTATTTTTTTTTCGTAATCTTTTTTTACTTTATTAATATGTTATCGGGGGCTTGTAAGAGGATCGGGGTGTACTTAGTGGAGTAGTATGAATCTAACGGTACCTGATGAACGATGCAAATGAAAAGTTTTCTCGTTCTTTCTACATCGAGACGTTATTAAGTGAAATTGCAACTTGAAAGTATGCTATTAATTTGTCATTCGTCGAAAGAGGCGAAAGTTTGCAGTTTATTGGTAAAAACTCTTTTTAAAAAATTTATGTACGTTTATACCTGTATTTATATGTATATACGTTCGCTCAGAGATTCTCTGGTATTTCTAAAGGGTGAGTGGAGGAAACAGTGGTGCTAAGAGTAGGGAGAAGGTTGGGAAGAGACGGGGAGACAATTTGAGGCAGAGACAGAGTGAAGCAGATGGAGGGGTGGTGGGGGGGTTGAAAATTAATTTGGCGACAGGGAGCGAGTTCAGTATTAATTAAAAGTTTCAAAATGCGAGTAGTTGATTATGATTTTGGATGATCCAACAGTGAGAAAAAGTGGCTGAGATCTCGAGTCGTTGCTCGGTAAAAGTAACGTTCTCTTGCTTTAATCTTCCTCGTATTATTTTTTTTTTCATTTTTTTTTCATTCGTTCAAAAAATCCGTCGCGCTAATCTTCGTCGCTCGGTCGTTCGCATAGAAACGTAAAATGTCAAAAAATATTCGTCGCTGTCCCCCTCCCTACGCTCCCTCTTCTCGAACTCTCGAGACCTCACGACTGTTTGAGATGCACTCGTTTCCCTCATTCCGCATTTTTGAACTTCGCCTTTTATACTCCGTCGAATAGTTTGCGATACCTTTAGAAACTCGCCTTGCCGTCCGGAAAGCGATCCTATCGGCCTTTTGGACTTTCGAAACAATGTCGCAAGGTTATCGAGGAGTCTCAAAAGTAGAATAAAAGAAAGTCAAAAGTCATCGCGTGCGACGATAACGACTTTGTGGTTTACCAGTTGTCGCTGCACATGGAAATCAGCCATACGTGTCTTCTTGCCTCAGTATATACATATATATAAAGTAAATTTCGGTAATTGACATTCGAAAATTTGAAACGCGAACAATAAGTTCGTATGACGGCTGCGCGGGGAGTTGACGTCAAAGTTATTTGTAGTTTCGTTGAAAAGCAGACTTTAGCTCAAAGCCAAGTTTACCCCACGTGCCTGTAGACCCAGCCACTTATACGGGTGTATCTAACGTATGATAACACTATCTCATACACTACACCATACACGCCGTATAATATAGGCCGTTCGCGGTACGTGTATAGGTAATGAGTAAAGAAAGAAAAAAGAGAACCAACATGGCCGACATAGATATCGCGGCAAGAGAGCTAACGGGTGATGGATGATCGCTCGAAATCTCACGAAAACATATTTATGGGTGTAATTGAATGAAAGCTTTTCTCTGGGCTGAGGTAACAAGGACCGTTACGTTCGGCTTAGGTCCCTCAGCACGGAACTCCTTTCTCTTGGCTGGTGATTGATTCAAGTGCTGCTCTGGGCCCTTCGTATTATCCGATGAAAATATCCCTTGCGGCTTGAGGCGACGTCTGACTGTACGTATCTCGGAACGATAACCATTGACAGTCGATTGGCAAAGGGCTTAGTGGTTATCACAAAGAGAGAGAGAGAGAGAGAGAGAAGAAAAAAAAAGACACGTAAAAGGGCGATAAAAAAAATCATCGATTCGAAACAATACCGTCGATCTTTATTTTTTGGTATTTTTTTTTGAGTTTCTCTTTTTTTTTTATTTCGACGTATTCAAAATCCGATAATAAAATTTCTGCCACGATCATCGCGTAACCGTATTCTTTCTTTTCTTCGATCTCTTCTTATCTTCGGCCCCGAACGAACTCAACGTGAAATCGTATAGACGATTTATCGATTACTCCGTATGAATCCCTCTTATCGCGATTGTCGGTTTACGTTCGATTATCCGAGGACAGATTGAACTTTTATTCAATTGCCAATTGATCCGTTTTCAATCGCGCGATATTCGCTTCGTAATGCCATTATCGTATCGCGTTTATACCGATATACCTATCCGATACCACAGTGTATCGGGATGCCGTTGCATAAAGGCAAGTGCGCACGATGGCTAGTTGATTGGCTTCGAAAATAACGCTTTATCTCGCAAGGCGATTGGCTATCGGTTTGTGTAACTTGCGCTGCTGCACACTACGAAATAATTATTATCGCAATAAGCATCGTCAAAGCGGTCCTTTGATGTCACGCGAGGCAAATCGCGCGATCGTATCAACCGATCGCGATTGGATATGGCTTTAGCTTGCATGTGTGGACAAAATTATTTACAAGCCGTTAATATTGAGACACCTCGTATAGAAATTTTTTAATATTTTTTTTTTTCGGCAGAATAATTACCTTTCGATAAATTCAGATTACACTGATATCCCCATGATAGCGTACTGTATTGTACTCGTATGTGCTATACATGGGCTCTGTACAGTAGTGATTGAAATGATTAATTAAATAAATTCAATATATATACACATATGTGCACGTATATATATAGAGCGATCGAAGTGGTAACTGGTTAATGAAAAATTAATGGTCAGCCATTCTGGCTTAATTCCTACATTGAGTGGCACTAACCCCTTTTCATTGACGACGCTCGATTTGCTCCTATACCTAAGGCGACTCTTATAAAAGCAAGTCGTAAAGCCGTCGCGACGCTCGATCGACATTTAATCGGTATGGTCTTTTCATTGGCTTCCTCGGACTAGTGTATGTGTGTATATATATATATATAGTACATGCATATATATATATATAGAATCGCTGGCAGAACCGACCAGCTGTCTTCCTAATAGTTAATACGCGACTACGTTCGTTCCGCCATGTCCATCAGCATCCCGGGATTTAAGAGCAACAATAATCATTGTCACGAGATGAAAAGGGTCACTCGGCGCCAGCGCACAATGGACCCATCTGTAGGATCACCTTTTAATCTCGTATGAACTTAGGCACGGGTCCTGCACTTTTATTATTCTCTTCTTACCTCTCATCTTGTCTCTTCATTTTACTCTTAACCCTTTACCCTCTCTCTCCCTCTCCTCTCTCTCTCTCTTTTTCTCTCTCTGATCTCTCTTCGCTCTCCTCCAGTCTTCTCTCGGCTGGGTTAAGGAAGTGGAGCGTGAAGCAAACTCTGCGTTCCTCTCACTTCGACTCGTCGATCGATTGGGAAATTTTCGAACTTGAAAATTTCATCTCTAAAGATTCCTTATCTTCTCGCCCTCTTTGATTTTTTTTTGTTGTATAAGTATTGTGAAATTTTGAAAAATATATTTTTTCAAACGTTTCACGCTTATTCGGATTCTCCCAGGAATTTTTGGACTTTTCTCCAATCGCTTTCATCCATCCGCAGTTTAACTAGACGTTACCCCAGATGGTCCATGCAGCATCACCTGCAGGTCGACGAACTCGGTCGCGCGTATTAACCAAGAACTGCACCCTGCGTGTGCAGGCTTAATGCACGGTACAAAAGAAGACGAAGGCAAACCGCTCGGAGAGCTTCGTGTTCGCTCGAGGAAAGATCTATAGACGCGCTCAGGCAATCCAGCCGACCAACTGGAGTATGCACGGGGCTATTTATTTAAATGGACTTTCTAGCAACGCACCCGAGAGAAAGATTACGTGTCCTGTGTTAACCTCCCGTGAAAGGTTTGCGCTTATCTTCGTGGCAGCGTGTAGTCAAGTAAACGAGGATACCATAGGCCCCAAAGTACACCGTGTATAATATCTGTAGATATGATCAGATAGATCAGTAGATCAGTAGATCAGAGATCGATGGATGATTTTTTAACTATACAATATGTCCGATCTTAATTTTTGCTCGTTGGCAGAAACTGCATAGAAAGCCAATTAAAATGTAATTTTATTATTCAAATCCCAATTTTTGGATTTTATCCAAATTTATTTATATATTTTTTTCCTATATTTTTTTTTCGCAATTTCTAATAGCATCAATTGCCTCATCGGTGCAAAGTGCCCAATTAATGAGCGTCGATCATCCCTTTATTCTATACACAGGAGTGACGTCACTAAGTCATCCCTATTAGAGGGTTGATGTTTTCCCATTTAACTATAAGGGCCGAGTCCTCGTTACGGAGTTTGCTGATTCCTGGTTGAATAGGACTGGGTCGTTCTATAGAATCATCGGTCAAAACAAGCCAACCCAACAGCGGTTTACCAAACTTCCGTTTAATCATGACCCCGTCACAAATTCGAAACATCCCCTAATAAGGATACACGCGGAGACAGTGTATTCCATCGACCGTCCGAATGCCACCGTCAATGAAATCTAAATAAAGCCCAGGAACAAAGCACCCCGTTTGGGTAGAAAAAGTTTTCATGAAAAGCGAGACTTGATCGTATTTTCCTTAAGTACCTCAAAACATCACCCTTCGATGGACCAGTATGGACTTTTGAAAATTTAACCAGCCTCCCCTTTGCTACCCCATGCCATTATATAAATTAGATCGATGAATGCCATTTTATTTATTTATTCAAACAGACCCTTGCTATACCTTAAGGATTTAACGTTAAGCTTGCCATAGGGGATCAAACGGTTTGAGAAATTGTATGCAGTTTCGTGGTTAACTTAACCAGACACAGCTAGGACGCGAAAGCTCTATAATTTCCCAGTTGGATAATAGCTACTTGTAAAACAGTTGATTCCAGTATGACAGTTTGTCGCAACCAGTAAAGCGGCACAGTTGCCCCATTGTCATAGCGGGGTACCGAGTACGGACTATAGCGAGATATACGGGTATAGCGACGGTGCACTGATAATGACGTCTCGGGCAGAAGCTTCCGGCAAGTCTCCAAGTTGAGTCGCTCCTTTGAAAATTCAATGTAATCGCACCAAAGAGAATAGCTGAGCGAAATGGGACCAGAGGGGGTCGGTGGGACAGGGTGGGAGGTTAAATAGGAGGACCCAAGTGCCTATCTTACGTTGCAGGCTTAGTCTGACTGTTCAAGGGTATTTCCACTGACAGCAAGGGTATTTCCTTTAACGAGGGATGATCGCTTTAACTTTTCCACTTCCGGTATCAACGGACGTACGATAAAACGGAATGAGAAACGGTCGCGTCTTACGGGTCGGACTTGTTTATCAACGGCCGAATTCGCCTTGGGATTAATAAATTGGACGGGTGATTTATGCTGTTTATCGTGAAGATTTGCAGCCTCTCAAACTTGGACAATGACTCGAGGATGCTTTTAAGTCGATTTGAAAAAATTTTTTTTTATTACTTTTCCTAACGTTTGTTTTTGTCAGTTTTGATTTTTCTTTTTCATACTTATTTTATTTTCATTATTTAATTTTTCGTTACAGCATCACGAAGCGTTTATCCGCAAAATTCAATTTTCACGCACCACTTGTCAAATTAAGCCACGCGTTCGAGTGTAACGAGTTTTTTTTAGTATTTAACATAATTTACAGGCAACTTTTCAAAAGAACAATTAAACGAAATGGATACTTGCTTTTAATTATCGGCCGTTAAATTCGTGACTGTGGAAAGGGGGTGCGAAATATCACTGAAATCAAGTCGAAGATTGTTGGCGTTTTGCAGATTTAATTTTTAATTTCGTGACGATTGATGAGTTTATAAAATAATCTATATTATATATATATATATATTATATATATACTGTATACGTATACTCGTGTATTTAAATTTTTATCGAAAACGATCGAAGATTTTTATTATCAGGTAACGACTGTATCTCTCAGTACCCAGTAAATAAAGAGAAACTTGGAGAAAAGTAAATTTCACTCGTAATTCAAGGAACTAATTGAAAGGGCAAAGTAGAATGCAAAAGTAACGTAACATCTAGCCGTAATTGCCAGCACTTAAGAAACACGCGTAACGTAGCTAATTCCTTCCACTAGGAGATAAGGACGAAGGTGTACTCGTCGAACCACCCTTGAAATCCAGCACTTCCAAGCCCCATCTCTCTCTCCCACCCTCTCTCGCTCTCTTTCCTCCAAACTTATCTACGCAGGATCACTTAATTCAAACTTGGTATAAAGTGGCACCGACCTTACACGACGTTGTTAACAAAGTCCAGGAGTGATTAGTACCAAAGTGGGTTGGTACCACTTACTGAATAGCCTATACAAGTTAACCTGGTTGAGCATCCTGTGTACACTGCAGGACATTAATGCCGTCCTTGGGTGGAGCTAGTAGGAAGCGGGAGTAGGGCGACCGGCAGTGGCG
>JAYRCB010000362.1:298950-349550 GCA_036026315.1 Trachelus stipa
CGCCACTGCCGGTCGCCCTACTCCCGCTTCCTACTAGCTCCACCCAAGGACGGCATTAATGTCCTGCAGTGTACCTCAGAATACTAAATCACCGTGTATATCATCCCTTATCAGACAAGCATATTTAGCAAAGACGCAGTGTCAGAATTTTTATAAAAAATTATTAATAACAATTAAAAACGATAAATTATCGTACCGATTTTCCAAAATCGTCCTACAAAATTTACCCCTCGAACAGCCTCCATAAATATAAGGTCACTACCAGCCTTTAAAACCCGACCTTTTGCGGCATGTCAAAGTGCGCCCGTGCATTTACCACAAGGAGACTCAATATTCGCCCTACGGTTAGTGGGTGAATCGCCGATGCTCTCGCGGATCGTCCCTGACGATCTTGTCGATGATGCCAGGAAGTAAAAGTCTCGAGTTGGTAGCCTGTACGTACCTACGTATAGCGTTAGGGGTACGTGCTTTGTATATACATATATACAGAGCAAAGATAGGGGCTCGAAGAACGAGAGGGTTGATCGTCAGTTTCCAACGAGTTTCTCCAAAGAACGCGATTGCACCTCGGCCGTACGGTTAACCGCCAAAGAGGTTACCTAATTTCATTAAACCCTTTGATGCTTATGCTGCACCCACAAGGGGGCGACGGGGGCACCGAAAGAACTCCGGGTTCCTTTTTACACGAAGCCGCCATTCAGTCGTCCTTAAGGTCGACGAAAAGCGATCGTTAGCTTCGCTGTCTATAGAAACGGGTTTTCTTTTTTTTTTCTTCTCTCTTACTTCCGATTCAATCGACTTGGCCTTCTTGAAGTTGAAGCCGCCATTTTCGAAGCCAGTATAATTATCGATGAGCCCCCTCGAAATTGCGTTTCCGCAAGTCAGCAGTCTCCGAGTGGTTATCGGACTCGTATGTGTACATGTATACCGGTGTAATTAATCGATTTTGAAATTGCAAAAAAAAATAATCAGATACGATCGTCGTTGAGAAGAGATTTAAATATACGCGCGAAAATCTAGGATGCGTGTCGATGTTACGATTGAAAAAAAAATTGATATCCCAGTTCAGAGGCAGGAAATTAGATTTTTTTTTTTCAATCTTCTCTTATTAGTCAGCTTGGATACCTCCATGTACTCCTACCTATATAATCGTACTTCAGGACTCGGATTGCATAGCTGGCTGCAATTAGAAGCCAGGAAGGTATCTGCATCGTTGCTGGATTGCTGTGGGGGTTCGCTGTAGCCTAGGCGCTTCTGCCATTATATCCATTAGTCCGCACGTCAGGTACGAACTCTACTCGACTGACTTACTACTTACTACGTATACCTGTGATAAGGCTCGTTCTGCGCGAGAGCATCGTGCGATATTCGCATCGCGTGCAGACACCACTTTTCACGCTGGTCTTCCACTTCCGGCTGACTCTTCATTCTTAATGCATATAGGCTGCAGTGTTAGCAGTACAGTATATGGATGGGAACTCGCTAATAATTATTATTGATTAAAGGGATCGATTATTAATTGTGAAGGGGACACGTGATAGGAGGATTATTATTGTAGAGGGAGATAGAGAGTATTTATTAAATAAAAAAATTTTGTAATTTATGAATTTACTTTCTAAGGTGGGACAAAGAAAAATAGTTTGGTGAATATAGTGTAAAACTTTTTGGGACACGGGGTACGTTATAATTTATACGGGGAGTTTTGAAATTGGGTTAACCATTCGGGGTTTGTTAGTTGTAAAATTTCAGTTTCGAATTTACTGGGTTATACCCAAGTTAGGTTTGACTTTTACTGTATATAGTTTGTACAGGTATACTGTAGAAGTGCCATGAAAAAAAAGCAGCTGTTTCGCTTGTAAAATCGGATACTTTGAAGTTACCGTATTTATTGAATCGAATCGTAATGGCTTGCAAGAACGCAGTGCTGGTAACAACGAAAACCGATAAACCCAAAGCAAACTAAAGCCGCACGAATCGATAGGCATGTATCCGATAGGGAAAATTCTCGAGGGGATCCTGTTGATCCAAGAGAGTATAGGAAACGCATGGTTTATATACACGGTAGCGAAATACTTGCATATATAGTCGTAGTATTCATTTGGGAGTACGTTGGTATCACTGGCAGTTCCTGGGAGGAATGGGATAATTACTTCCTACGTAATTGCCTTATCAAATCGAAATGATCGTCGGTGCTCCTGCCACTCGAATTCGATTTCAGTCGCGAAGACGAACTTCAGTGGTCATTGGCCCGTTATCACGATTCGATTTTAAAAGATCATTTTGAGAAAAGTTACGTACTGTACTAATTTTACGAGCAGTCAAAATGAAAAAAATTATTACGTATTCACCGTAAATTTTTCAAAATTTTTTTTCTATCAAAAATTATCACAGGGGACGATTTGTCGTGGGTGGTCGCGGGGTGTTTCTGGTATCACTGTTATCAGCAACGACTTTTACCAGTCGTATACACGATAGGTACGTGTGTATTTTATACACTTAGTTCAGTGCGTGACAAGGGTGCGTTTTCATTTCAAAATAAAAAAAATTATTACGTATTTACCACCGTAAATTTTTCAAAATTTTTTTCCTATAAAAAATTATCACAAGGGACGATTTGTCGTGGGTGGTCGCGGGGTGTTTCTGGTATCACTGTTATCAGCAACGACTTTTGCCAGTCGTATACACGGTAGGTACGTGTGTATTTTATACACTTAGTTCAGTGCGTGACAAGGGTGCGTTTTCATAGCAAAATTTTTACAACCCTTACGAGGCTCTAATCCTCCGAAATCTAAATGTAGCTCCCTAATTTTTTTCATTTTTTTTATCGTACCGACATACCGACCTGCATACATTCCCACCCTATGTACATTGACTGCTAATTCAAAAATTCCTTAAGGCAATTTCTCATGAAGCCCATCTGCCGAACATAATCCACCGTAATCTCCCACGCGTAACGCTGCCGGATAAATCGCGCCAGATGGTTACTGTTTCGCATAATCGGGGAGAACCACATGGAGAAATTCATTGGCGCGTGTATGTCAGATTGTCTAGGTGGATGTAGAATGGCTAATATTACAGTCGCCCATATTGGCACGTGTTTATATATACGTATGTATATTATATACATATATACTATGCCAGGACAAAATGAAATTTTTTTTAATTTTGATAATTTTTTTTACCCTGAAAATACGGTACGAAATTCCTACGGGTTCAGGTACAGAAACCTTTCCCGTATGATCATCGTGTCAACTGTCACCAAGAGTACGTACTGACGTTTGGTCCTACAGGACTCAAATCCAGGACGCATCGTAAATTCACATTGTCCTGGAGAAATTCCTTGTGTACAGGTAAGATCAATCGGTAAGCTTTCTGGATCAGGAGCGGCGATTGTTCTTCGACTGGGCACCTCCATATCTCCTTCTCGGCTGACCCATTGAGATCCCGGATAGTCGAGTCCAGCAGGATCGATAAACCGCAGGGTCCATACGATGCAATAAATATCGGGAAATCCTGGGATCACGTGTGTATCAATGACGGAGTCTTTAGAAATGTGGCTTCCCTTTGCCGCTTACGTGTTGTGCACGATTTTTTTTTATCACGTTTCTCACGATATCGAAAAACCATTTTGTCGCGATAATAAAATCGAGGGATAAACAAAATTCATGAAATAAATTATTCAGTGTTTATTAAAGTCATTGGATTTATCCGATAAGCTCATAGTCGAGTCTTATCGATACTTGTGATAACCGTGATAAAAAAAATGACTTTGGATGATATTAAAAAAAAAAAGTTGTCTCTCTTTTCCTCACGTGGCACACTCAACACTGAATAAATTGACCAAATAATCCGAGAAAATAAAAAGATTCTAAGAAGAATCTGTAATTAGTGAATTTTACAAAAAAAAATCAAAAAAACTTTTTTTCACAGCATATACATGGGTAACATGTATTAATATATACATATGAAATTCCTTAATGCGACAATTCCGACTGTAATTGAAGTAAAATTACCAAAGTGCTCGTATCGTTTCCTATAGGTACTTACTATAGCGTAATATAATATTGGATGTTATATAGTATACTATACCTATATACACTCCACGTCTATAGCCT
Organism: Trachelus stipa; assembly: GCA_036026315.1. Lineage (NCBI taxonomy): Eukaryota > Metazoa > Arthropoda > Insecta > Hymenoptera > Cephidae > Trachelus > Trachelus stipa. Next base: position 303,066 of record JAYRCB010000362.1, read on the forward strand.
CACATGCATGCACTTGGATATGGCTGCTGTTAGTCGGAAATGACTCTTAACCTCCACCCATACGACCTTCCACATACGTACGGAGATCCAATTCCCTGGAATATGCAATTTTCAGGATTATTTTTTTTTTTATATTTTTTCTAAAAAAAAATTCAAAATGGAATGCTTGTTCTACGTCGAAACCATCTCCTCGGTGTACGAGGCGCACGTGTCTCGCCTGCTAATTGTGGTCGAATGAAAATTCGATTACGTCGTTCACGACACGTCAACCAAACCCAGCCTTAAGTCACGGATTGAATATCCGCCTTAGTCTTTTTCTTCTGAAACGTCGCTTCTTCTCCAGATTTAAAAAGATCCTGTTCGACTCGTCCTCCGTATATCACGTGGCTTTGGTCACTGATCCACGTACTCTCTCTCCGTCTTACGTTTTTATCTTTGATTAATCAAAAGATACACTCGGCCTTCATCTTTTCGTTTACATGTAAAATACATCGCGCATTGAGAATTCGTTATGGACATTTTTACGTCATTACTTAATGTCACGGAAATACATATAAATTGTTCTGCTCCCTGGCATCTGGTGAAATATCATGGGGAATCCTGGTAACGTAATAGAACGAGGATATAGAGACGTTATCTCGAAGAGACGGGTAAACCATTTCACATGGAGATGAGAGGAATATCACGGTAGACAAATGGAGTCAGATCTGTTTAGAGATACAAGAGATCCGGAGTGCTACGAATGATACCGGTGATTTTTAAAACGGGCGTAGTCCATTTTTTTTTGACCCTCACAGGGAGAATTTCAAAAATTTCCCTTTTCCACGTTCAAGACCGTGCTGCCCCTGTTACATCGTACACGATATACAGCATTAAATTCGAGAAACATGTTCAGGTAATTTAGCACAGTGCAAATTTTCCAAAAAAATTTTTATTTAAATTAAATGTCGTTCCTATACGGAAAATCGTATAGTTTACCATTAGCTTAAAGAAAAAATTGATCGTTTCAACGTGACGTATCTTTTTTTCGGGGTTTAATCGATTCTTTTTTTTTTTTTTTCTTTTATCGATGTTACGCCGTCTAGTAATATCCCAAGTGGATACTAAAAACTTTTCAAGAACGTCCTATCATTTCCTGTATTCTGTACGTGCAACGTCTCTTCGAGTCACGTAATATCAACCCTCAGTTTCTACCGCAATTGCCACGTGGTTTCCCACCCGGGCAACTACCTCTGAGAAATAGCCTCCTAGGAGATGTCTCACGTAGGTGGATATACACTGTATTGAACTTTTGGACATTGCCCAAGCCAATTAATAGTTTTACGAATCGACGTGTATATATATACATTCGTAACTGACACATATGAAATATTGCTGGAAAATTAATCTCGATAAAAAAGCGAATCTTTAGAACGATGAAAAGGAGACGATAGACGCGAAACAGTCCCGAGTAACTCTTTTTGTACGTATGGTATAAAATTATCGAAAATTTTGTTTATCCCTGTCGCGACTTACGTGAGATAAAAATTTTAAAAATTTTACTGCTACGGTAACTTCTGGCTCGCACTTATATGCCTTAACAGAGATTACAGTGCTTTAAGAATTGTCAGGCGGATTGTGGCAGAAGGCTGATTTCGTATGCTTGGTTGTCACGGCACTTAATTCCTAGAGCAATTAAGCTAACTCGCAACTCGCATAGGTCACGGAGTCTAAGAAAGTCTTGACAATAGTAATGGCCGCAGCATCCACACGGTAGATCTCAGGAGCCAAGTGAGCGAGTGCCCGCGCGTGTGCGTCTCTAAACATTTATTAACCCGCGAGCTGTGCTTATGCAAACGGCACTGTATATATCCTGCTGAAAGCCGTTACTTCGAAGCCCACCCAAGAAATAGGAGTGGTCCAAACAGTAGCATCTTAGCAAGACACGATCCTCTTCATCTGTCGGCTTAAACTGCCTTTCGTGTTTCGTCTCGGTACGTTAGAGATGCGATATACATATGTGGATCGTGACGTAACGATGACACATACGAGAGCCCTGGAGTACGTTCGTAACGTTTGAAATGTCATTGCGAATTTTTTGAAAAAAAAATTTTTTACTTTGCAGCGTTATCAGAAATATTTATGATACCTCGTATAGATTAATCGAAACATTTTTATTATGACGTCAAGTTAATGGAAAATCGCTAAAAAAAATTTCATCCTAACAATTCGATGATCTCTCGACGATTTTTCACGGACCGCGCTATTTATTTTATTTTGACGTATTTTTAACTCCGGTTTCGTTTTACGTTTTTTTTCTCTTTTTTGCATTTTTATCTAGCTATTTTTACTCTCCGACCAAATTTACGTTACGGTCCAATTTTGTTCGAAACTCGAATTTGGAATCTACCTTTCAATTGGTACCAGTGACGTATTTTGAATTCGATACCCTATCTATCATCCGGTGTAATCAATCGAATCACTCGGAAAATATAATCCTCTGTGATATTTTAATTAACGATCATCGCTCTCTGTAACGAGTAATTGGCATACCTGTGAGAAAGTAGTTCACGATGGTATCGATTATCATACGAGTACACGTACACACGATGAAAATTCGCCAGAGCGAATCACATTGACCGAATGAAAATTTGCGATAGAAAACAAAAAAAATAGTGTCTCAAGAAAATAAAAATTCGAAATTGAAATGCTCCGCTACTCGATTCTTCCCAGCATCCCAGTATGGTCCAGAAGACCCGTTACGTACTCGAAAATATATCTTGCTCTACAGTCTCGTTACGGGAAGGAATAAAAGGGATATAAAAAAATTTAAAAAAAATAAAATTCATCACGAATCACCATCGCTCTTAACAATATATATATATGTACACATATATATACTGTATGTATAACTACACACGTGTCTCAAAAATACAAGTCCTCAAGGAAAGCACTGGGATTCCGCGTGTCTGTCGAAATTACCGCGTTCCCTTATAAATTTCAAGCAGCAAGTCCTTTTGTCCTGAAGTAGCGCAGCACGTGTCAGACAAGACAGGATAATCAATCACGTGCTCAGGAGCGACATTTCTTGGAAGCTGCATGCGTGTCCTCTCTTCTCTCCTCTTCTCTTTGCCTCGTATCTTCACCTTCCTTCTGACAGGAGTGGCTTTGGCTCAGGGGCGTCAACAGAACTGGAGACATGCTCGAAAGGCGACATGCTGAGCACCACTCGATACGAGTGTCGTAGCTCCTTAAGATAATTGCTCTTGAGATACTTATGGCTTCTACATTTTACCATCGGCGTGATTAAGTGTCGGGGCACTTTGGAGATGACGTCGTGAGAGAATGAAATTTCTTAAAAAAAAAAAAACTACCCTTGTATTACGATCTCGTGGAGAGTCGTGGTGCAAGGAAAAAAAAAAAAGAAATTTAATCTCCCGTTACGCTCGGTACAATATACACTTGAGTATCCTAGGGATAGAGTACGAAGGATATATATATATATATATATAAAAGTAAGGGATGAAAGCAACAAGGGGGTGTAAGGGGACTTTCCCTTTCTCTTAGAAAAGGTAGGGAAAAGAAAGTGGCGATAACACATTCTCGCATCCCGTAAAGCTCTATAATTTCGAGACACCCTAATAAATACAAGGGTGTCGGAGAAGGGGGATGAATCCATATCTTCGCACCCTCTCGAGAGGGTTCTTAGCTGTGTTCCAAGTATGTGTACGAATATACGAAATAGGTAGTCATGAATTGATTGGGGTGTAATAGGTCTGTAGGGGTCGTATCGGAAAAATTTATTTATTTAGTGACGATTGGGGGTGTCAGTTCTTTTTATTCCGTTACTTCTTGGTCACCCTGTAGGAAATGGTGGAATTGGACTGTAGTAAGCGGTTATGAATTTGAATCCCATGAGGGGTAGGTTAGGTAATGGGACTAACAGGACGATAGGATGACGCTTTTCTACACGAGGGGTGGGTTTGGTTTAAGCAATGTTTCTAAGTGGGTACTGATAAGGGTTGATAAGGGGAATGACGGAGTCTGTAAAAATGACGAAGAAGGGATTTTTGTCCGGGTGTAAACGGAAACCAGGGATGCTGCGAACGCTTTCCTGGATGAGAGCATAAAGGGCGAATGAGACGAAGAAGGGTACACGACCAGGGCGGATCTGGGGTGTCCTTAGCGTCGACATAATTCCTGGGCGACTGACTTCGGGCGTCGGAAACAGAGGGAGCTGCTAGACGCTACTTGGGACGCCGACGCTCTACTGTGAAATACGAACTCCGGACGATGATCAACCCTTTTGGTCCACGTAGAAAATTCGGCGATTAGGTTGAAGGGGGTGAAAATTAGTGAATTTTATTATTTGGTTGTAAGGATGACACGTCGTCCAATTATGTTGGAGGAGGAAAAAAAATTTCAAAATTTTGAGATTTTTTTTTGGTTTTGATATCGTCAAAGGAACGAAAAATTTTTAAACTTTTTTTATTTATTCGCTAAATTAAATTACTACAGGCTGACTGAATGTTGAGGAAATAAAATCAACGTTTTGTCCTTTGATATCCCTGAGGACTGAAGGGGTTAAGAGGTTTCTTACTACTCGTGAGGTTACGAGATGCTCGTTTTCATCTGGCGAATGGCGGATGAGCTTGGATAAACTTTGAATGTGAATTCAGACCTTATTTTGCCGGCTGTTACCATCGTTACGGTAATTTTTGCGGAAGCTTTCACATTTCTCCGAGTACCGCTCCTTCCATTTCACCTTTTCCCCTCTTGAAGTTTCGCACACGAAGATCGTCTCTCTCATTCACCGACGTGGACCGTCCTCCATAATATTTGCATAATGAAACAAATTTCTTATTATTCTGTTTAATAACCTTCCAAATAGCTGAGAAATTACGTCGATAGTTTATTCACGAGTAAATGTTTTTTTTTTTTTTTTTTTGAAAAATCCAAAATTCTCCCAAAAAAGTCCAAATTACCATTCGAATTATCACAGGCAAATTTGTCAATGTATTTATATCTGTAAAAGGTAAACGCTCAAAACATTAAAGCACCGAAGTGTATTGACCGGCATTATTTAAGCTCCAATAAGCCCGTTTGCCTGCAGGGCAAATACGATCAATCGATGCCAAAATCTAACTGATACGTCAATCAATCAATAACAACGTGTAAACTATCCAAGCGAAATTCATACTTTCCGCCATTAATTAGTAAACTAACTGAATTGCATACCGTTTTATACATATATCGAGCATATATAGGTATATAGTAACAAAAAATCTAATGCACAAGGGTAAACTGCATGAGAACGTCGTCTCTCTTGATAATCCGCCTTAAGGTTTCATGGTCGCCAAAATTTCAGAAATGCTTGCTTACGTGTCATTACCCCAGATTAATTGTCTGGCAGCGATACGATATCACCTTTCCCTATTTCATCTCCCATCTCTCTCCTGCAGGCTTAATTGCATTCCCTATCTATTTCATGATGCACCCCAGCAACAATACGTATCTCAGCTCAAAGTTTATCCAAACGTCGAGGGTGCGCTTAGCTTCGGCCATTGAACCGACCGATTATCTACTGAATGCCGGTTACGTTGAATTATGCCTTGTTTTGATAGCGAAACGTAATTACGAGTCAGCCTGCAGCAATGCACGTGGGTTCGTAGGCTGGTTGGCTGGATTCGCCTACCTGCCTGCAAGGCTGCTGCAAGCCTGACTGATTTTCTTCACGGTTAGTTATGTGGTTCCTCGTAGGCTACGACCCTTGAAAATCAACCCTCTGCGAATTTTATAAGGATCAATTAGCTGTTTGTAATGTACAGTAAGAATCAATAGGATCTACTCGGCGATATAGAATATCAGTATAAATTGAACGTAGATCATTTTTGATTATTGAAAATCTTGGAGTTACCAAGCAACGCCTATATTGCTTAGGAGCAATTGCAGTGCTGGATAATTTTTCTTAACGAGAATTGCAGTGCATAGTGAAAATAGGATCGACGCAGCAATGTCGAATTCGAGTATAAATTGAATGCAGGCAATTTTGTACTACTGAAAATCTTGGGGTTACCAAGCAATACCTGTATCATTGCTCATGAAAAATTGCAGTGCAGGAAATAAATTTTTTTATGAAAAATTAATTTTTTATATTACCCGCTTACGAGTCTGTGTATTTTTCGAGGGATTTCTTTACAGAGCTGCACTTTAATGCATTTTATTTGTTAAGTCCGTATTCTCTGTGCATTGCAATTTGACGTTGCTTGTTTTAATTATTATAAATGTATATTAACTGCAACGCGAAATCACATAGGATTTCAAAATTAATCGAGTCAGCCGGTACCGTTTGATGATATGCACCGTTAATGCACTTTCCCATGAATTTACTTTGCTATTCTTTGACGATTAAACTGCACCGTAAACACTTGCTGTTTACGTCTCTTGGACAATTTTCTAAATTCTTTTACAAATTTCCGGCAAAATATATCTAACGTGGCATTAAAGAGCTACTGTGCGTAGCTGCTTGCGTCATTAAAATCAAATTTACGTATCTTGCGGAAAACTGGAAAAAATGTAAGGAAAAGTAGGTAGGTAAATGTATATAAGTGACTTCCTTACTGGAAGAAAATTTTTACGTATATATTTTATTATACATATATACAGTATGTACATTCATTCACTGAATATATATATATACACATAAGAGGGTGGGTATCTAATATACTCGTACGTATGTAAATACGCGGTATGGCGTCACGGTGAAATGGAGCGAGGGTGAGTGACGGGGAGAAGTTTATTCAATGCGGTAATTTCGGGAACAATTTACATATCATTCCAGCGAAAAATACGAACGCTGAAGATTTTTCGTATTCGGCAACAAAAAACTTTCTCGCCTTTTATTTTCGGTACGAAGATGTTCAGTAATTTCGTATGTAACGAAATCGTTATTTTCCCGTGACAATATTCGGACAAATGGGTTTTTTATTTATCGTTAGACATACTTGTTGAATGAATTTCTTTTTTTTTTCGAAAACAAAATTTTATCTCTAGCCAAAATAATCGACAAACTCCGTTCAAGGTTTTATGGCTTACCCTAGATTGCGAGTACCTGTAGCTATCTTAGTTCCTGTTCACATACCTGAACACGTGGATGAAGGTACCTGCACTGTTCACAGGACAGACTATTCGATAAACTCAATAGCAGAATAAAATGCAATTTGAGGAGAACGACGTGGAAAATCTGTGCGAAGAAAAAGTTTGAAAGCTTTTTTTTTTTTTGGTATTCAAGGTAAAATGACAATCTATATCGGATAAAAGCTCTTGGACTGACAATATCTAGCACGGATATATAAAAAAGACGAAAAAGGACACGAGTAAGGGATAATGGAATCGGTAAAGAAAAACTAGAGTAGGATGAAAATAGAAAAGGACAGTACGTTTATATGGGTTAAAAAAATTTGGCTAAAAAAATTTTTGAAAATTTCTTTTATCGTGCAAGTTTCACATGGACCGTCTGTCGTGTTAAATTTCTTTCGTATATTGCGTAACATTTTATTCGGTACAGAATGATTTGAAAAAAAAAAACATCTTGAGGTACGTAAACCTTAATGCTTAAATGCCAGTGTGTTGCCAGTAATTTTTTATTAAATTAAAAATACCTCGCAGCTCCTAATTACAAGAGGAAAAAATAAATGCCTGAGATCGTAGATCGTTTGTTTCGGGGTGCGATGTAATTTAGCAGGTATAAGTTTTTCTCCCTTGCTATTCTCCTTGCAGCATCCCGCACCCCCTTATTATGCCTGCCGCCTTGTTCATCTTGGCTTCCTACGTAGCTGTATCTTTCTCCCGTAATACGTTCTTGATGGCTTTGTCAATACAACGAGAGTGAGGAGGGGGTGGAGGGGGGGGGGGTGGTGGTGGGAGGGAAAGATTTTTTCAAACCAAAAAAATATTTCATATTGAAAACCACCCCAACGACCGTAGAAAGTAGAATTTGAAGTTCAGAAGCGTATAAGCGTGAAAAATAAAAAAAAAAGATGGAGAAATAAAATACAGATTAACAGATTTGAATTTCTTAAAGGGAAGATGCCTGTAAGAGTTACTACGAAATAGCATATCTACCTTCCCTCTCTATGTCAATACAATTTAATTCTAATCAAAGGACGTACCTTAATAAATAATCATTAGTGATTTGAAATGACATTACCAAAAAAAAAGATGATTTACGACGTTCAATGAAAGCACTCATTATCATTGCCGCAAATGTCTCCTACGGCGTCAAAGGAAGCCGCCATCTTGACTTTCAGCCAAGTGAAAAGAAAGCATTAACGTGACTGCGCAATAAGTCTCGCTGATGAGAGTCGGTAGTAGTTATATTCACTAGAGAGCCAGATACTCTTCATATAAAAATATGAATCGTACGGTAATACCGAGTGACGTCATAATTATTTCCAAATAAAATCATACAACGTACCTCTAACCATCGAGTCAGTTAACCTAGAACCCCTAAAAAAAATTCTTAATTTCTTCCATATTATCGATAGAGAAAACCCAACGAGAAGACACAGTAAAACCAAGGTGATAGTGTCTTAAAAAAAATTTTTTATCAAAATCATATTAATGACATTGATAAATCCTTATCTCCACTATCACTCGATGACGTTTCGCGTTTTCCGGCTCGTCCGACTTCACGGCCTGGCAGATTTTCTCGCGCAGTCGATTTCACGGATTTAACGCGAATATGATGACGTTTACGAGACGTCGTCAGTCGACAATACCGTATGGGAAACGTCGATCGACCCTTTAACTCCAAAGTAAGAGGGGGTTGTACCCCCTTTCTCCCACAAGAACAAAATACATTTTCAGAGACACCCCTGGGTCGTCTACTGTGCGCGTCATCTAATAAAATTAGTATAGAAGGGTCGCTGGAGTCTACTGGCAAGGGTTGGATCTCCAGGGGTGGGACTGGTACTAAGTTTTACCTTGGGTGGGGATGGATTGATGAAAATGAGATTTCCCAGCGAAGTTCACCGTTACGCCGTTGGATTTAACACGCGCCACTGTACGCCTTAGGAAACTCAAGTAAATCCAACGCGCCTTCCTGCCTGTTCGCTATTAAATACCGCACGCGTCCTCGTCATACGCATTCGTCCCTTGGTTCTTGGTGATGACGAAGGTGCACACGCTGTTACTAGCTAGCAATGTATAAAGGCCGAGTCCTTTACGTTGCTTTCGATTAGGGTAGCTAATGATTTAGTCGTTATGTAAATTGGCCGCAAAGCGATGTGTATGCTGACTTCTGCGTAGGTAAATTAATAATTGTCTGTACGCTTGAAATTTAACGAGGCATAATTTGCAAGATGGAGAATCGTAAGATCGTTGCTTATCCCATTTGGAATTTATGTCTTTTTTCGTTAAATGGATTGCTTGTCGCGATTACGTCATAAGTGGGTTTTATGTAACGTCGGTACCACTGTCATTCGTTTCTGCCATGTTGGCAGTACTGATTTTTTGTTTTTTTTTTCATGTTGCTTCTGTCAAGATTTTTTGACGTTTCGTGCTCGTTCTTCGTTTTGCTTGTGCGCTTGCTTACGAAATTTTGTTCTTGTTGCAGGAAACGTCAGAACAAAAGCTGTACTGGACGTGGAAACGAAAGCAGGATATTGGCTGACGATTTATGCACAGGATCATGCCGTCGTACCGCTCAGTTCGAAATTACAGGTAATTTATAATTTATTTTTTATAATTGTCTCGGGTGTCATTATTTCACTTTTTTTTTTCACTGCTGTCATTGTATTCCTTTTTCTTCTTCTAGATTTATGTGGAAATTCTTGACGAGAACGATAACACACCGCTTACGGAATTGCCGGTTTATTATCCGTCCGTACCGGAAAATTCGTCGAGCGGATTGAGCGTCTTACAGATACGTGCTTTTGATCGTGACGTCACGTCCCAGGAACTCGTATTCTCCATCACCAGTGGAAATCCCGAGGGTTACTTTCTCATAAACTCCACGACGGGTAAGTCGCAAATACGATGTTTTATTATATTTTTAACAAATCGTGACAAAATTTGAATTTGACGAATCATAAAAATAATATTACCTAAGAACGACCTGAATAATATTTTTTTTTAAAGAAAATTTCATTTTCGTTCTCGTTTACCTCGAATTCACAAATTTTTCATCGCCTCCCACGTACTTTGTTTCACCCTGTAAATTCACCCCTCGGCAATAACGAAATGTCAATTTATATTTTTTTTTCTTTTTTTTTCTCTTTAATAATTTCCAAACATATTTTTTTCCTGATTCTGGTAATTTCACTACTTTATATAAACGTCACTACTGTCGATCGAATATACGCGTAGTGACGTCATCGTTTTTAGTCAAATTCTTTACAAAGTCTCTTCGTACGATTTTGCTTGAAAGGTTGCCTGCCTTTCGTCTTTATACTGTACGATGTAGAAATGGATTACCAACCTACCAGAGCATTTCTCAGATGACAAAGAATTCAGTACGAGATACATTGCTTCTCGTCAAATCCTACGACGTCCCTATTCTCCTGCTTGATAACCAAGGTTCGACGCCATTATCGAAATCGGCCTAGAGAAAATGGCACATGGCTGCCACTTTCTTCTGATTGATCGAGATAGATTTAAAGGGCTCGCGAATCTAAGCAGGGTAAAAAAAAAGGAAACTTCTTTATCGATCTTGAAATCACAAAAAGATCCACCCTTTACACTGTTAAAACACATTGAAAAAAAAATTTCAAAAATATTTTCAAAATTCCTCTCCAAAACAATCACTGATTATATTCGAAGCTCCAAACGCGAATGTAAATGGCAATGATTAATGACAAACGGAAATGGTCGCAATTAAGAATGAATTGTATCAGTCGGAATGTCATTAGGGTTATCGATACGTCAATGTACCGATTTATCCCATATCCCATAAGCGCCAGACATTCTTTGTCTTCTGACAATTCTTTTTATCTTCGTTATTACGCAAATCATCGACAGGATACGCGTTGCCCGAGTCTTGCGAACGACGTCGGATAAAAGTTGAATTAAAAATAAAACTCCGAAACGATAAAGTAAAATCAACCGAAAGTCATTGGAATTGGCATTACTTAATCAATGCAAAAATATCACGAAGACGTTCGCAAGCGAACTTAAAGTTAATGTAGAATATATATTCGTACATATAGAAAAGTATATATATACATATACATACTCTACGAATTATATTATATAAAATTGATAAATTTCTTAATTACACGTACATGGCAATTAGTACTTTCAAGAATATACTTACGTCCCTTAACTGCGTTAATACCTACAAAGACTGTTTCACGTGTATGGTGAAGGTTGAGGAAAGGAATGAAAAAAAAAAAAAAAAATGTAACAGGAAGTATTAAAAATTTGTGCTTATTTAACAAGGCTCATATTAACTCCGAAACGGATGAACGAGTCTAGTGTAAAATGAAGGCTCGTTTCAGGGTGGCGCATACTGATTTATACGTATGATTAAATAATGGGAAATAAACGTCGGACATTCGTCATATTAAAAGTGCATAAAGTGTGGTAATAAATTTCTTTATAATTGCACGTTTTCCGCCCCTTTCCTGTAATTTAGGCTGAACGTATATCTATATGCTCGAAGCTGAGAGTAATAACGTAAGTAATATCGGCAAGTCAAAATTGCATCTGCTTATTGGATCGCAGCTACCCGACGACTGCTACCCTCCAGTGTGTAAATACGTACACAGAGCAGTCCCTGATATAATTTAACCCAAGAACCATGTCCTCCGCGTATTTTACAACCGTAATTTCCTTAGCGGGTCTTGCGACGGGGAATTCGGGCACGCGGCACGTCTAGAAATGTTTTTTATTTGTTATGTAAATGTGCCGCACTGACGTTGCTCTGGTTAAAATATTAACCCAACCTAACCCTAACGTTAAGTTTTATATATTTTGATACAATCGCTCGACCATCTAATTTACGAGATCGGATAACACGAGCATGTGAAAATGGCTTTTGCAAAGGCTTCACCTGCGTATCCGTTTGGGCTTATCGGTTGAAGTTAGTTCCCGAGCAGTAACGGGGTGGCGCCACTGATAAGGCAAAAATAAGAGGTTTCGTAGTTTTGAGGTTAGGTAATACGATCTTGATGGGATATACGTATGACGTATGTGAATGGGGATTTTTACGTAGGGAATTAATTCGGTTAATTTTATATGTTTTTTTTGTGTGGTTACGTGTGGTTTGGGCCTGAAATTTTGTATGTATCTATATGTGAAAGGGGGTTGCTATTATTCACTAGGGGTTAAGGTTAGGGTACTCGTGTAAGTAGGAATAACTATGCTCGGAACGATTAAGAGGAACGTTCATTAAATGAACGTTAAAATTAATCAACGATTTCAAAGCTGTGTCTATCCTGGCGGGAAATTTAAACCTTTAAGACGTGCCGGGCGTAATTATAACTTTACTATACAGATTCTCGTCGATAACGTGTCGCGAACGGCTTTGTTGAGCTTTATTGGGGATACCCTTGGGAGGGCCGGGGACGGATAGTAAAATGTTTAATAAGGAAGACGCCTAGTGCGTTTACTTCGGCGATAATCCCACGCGGGGGTTCCATGATATGAGATTTTAGAGGTGATAAGACGCCATTTTCTTAGGTCTATATTCTTATGCTCCGTATACGTGACAGTCTGAAATATCTTTTCGCGGGTTAATGAATTTTTCTTTTTTTTTAGGAGGGGGGAGTTTTATTGTATCGTTATGCCGAATTTAATCGGGGGGTTGGTTTTACTTGATTTTGATAAAAAAAAAATTGGTTTTTAAATCCGACCTATTTCACTCGTATGTTACACACTCGCCAATCGTTATACTGATATGTGATATGTATGAAAATCTCCTGGTAATATCGTGATTAGCTTTTGGAATATTTTTTCGCGTTCATGCGTACCGTGCCTTTTTAATTTTGCAATATGGAATCTTTTGGAACGGATGCTGTCGATGTCGGAGAAGAAAAATGAATTTAAAAAATGTATCAGGGTGTCTGTAGTTAGATATTTTTGTTATCAATTTTTTTTTTTTGATAAGTCACCTTAAGAATCGTACGAATAAAATTATTACAATCAATTTGAAAGTTTGCCAATAAAAAATCGAATCTGTCCAAGTAGCGTGCGCGAAATTCGATTGTCAAAAAAAATGTGCAAAGGTTGTCAGAATCCGAATTCCTTTATAGAATTCGAGAGGGTAGGCGAATCCGAAAAAAAATTCGTTATTAGATAAAGAAGAACGCGGGTTCGCAATTTTTATCGGAAAAACTCGGAAACTCGCTTCGAAATGATTTTCACAGGTTGCCGCGAGGGAATTTCGCAAAAATGCTGACACCTGCGATACTGACCGGAAAACTCGATGAGCTCGTGTAGATTTTATAATGCAACATGAGTTCGCGTGAACCAAGTATATAATAATATAATAAGTATCAATTTTAGTATCAGATATTTTTACAAATTTTCTTATCTTGGTTATCTGATCGTTACATACATAAAATTATGCCTGGCGCACAGAAAGGGTTGATTTAACATACTGGACGACGTGTCTGCAAATTGAATAAAGCATTATTGATTTATTACGAAACGAAAGCAATATGTATTCTTGTAAAATTTCCTTAAAAAATAACTGCAATTCACTCTTGGCTAGAAATATTACAAAAATTGTTATAATTCATTTTACGTATATGCCTCGGTAATAACGACCTACATCTCTATGCATTTTCCTACATGCTGTAGATATCGTACTATGGTATCCCTAGAAAAATGGAACTTCGCAGGCATATAAAATATATTTATACATATACATATATAGGTATACGTGAACTGTCGCAAAGTTCTGCAGCGAAACGGCTTCCCGCTAACCTGGTTAGTCGTTCGCAGTTGAATGTAAAACCTGTGCCAATAGCCAACCGCTATAGGAGAAACCATAAAAATTGTAAAAACAGTCACTACCCTATGTATCTGCACATATCAAAATGGGCTTCGCACTACTGCACGTTTCTCTATACGGTATACTTCGCTTATTGAGAAAACATTGAATAAATAAAGTTTGGCGAATAAAGTAGCTGGTTTGTAACGTCGTATAAAAATATTAAATTTTTTGAAAATGCTCTTGTAGCTTAACTGGTAAGATTTTAGAAAAATATTTGTCAATTTCAAAACAAAATTATGAGTCTGACGGCCGATTGGAGCGCATCAAAATAAAATGTCGAAAGGGTGTCTAAGGGTGTTTTTTTTTAAGGGAAATAACAAATATTTTTTGGAGCAAATACCTCTGATATTTGCATAAGGAATTTTATTCATTTGGTGAAATATATTTTGACTGATTAGGTACACTATCATTGCTCTCGAGGGATAACCAGATTCACTTTGATATCGAGGATCGCGGTTATCGTGTAATTATTAATTAATAATTTTTTAATTATTCATATTCGTTTCAGGTCTCATCACCACCAGCGGCAGGAAGTTGGATCGCGAAAATCAAGCCGAACACGTGCTTGAGGTGAGTGATTGATAAATAATTACATATATAAGGGTATAACCACCAATGAACAGATTGCGAAATAGTGGAAGTAAATTTTGAAAATTTAAACCAATTGAGATAATTTAATTGGAAAACGTGTGAAATGTAAATTTTAATTTGAATAACTCAGCCTCTACAGCTGAAAATTTCTACGTATCTCGATTTCTCTATAATTCTTCAAGAATCGAATTTCCATGTTGAATATACGCTGATTGCTTGCGTGACACATTGCAAAGAGTTTTCGTAACATCCTAGCAATCGAATCAATAAAAATTCTTAAAATCATTTCCAAGCAAAAATTTTATTTCCGATGTCATTCCTAAATTCGCGTGACGTAACTAATTCGGAAATAATATCGTCCCCCAAATTACGTACGAACCGATTTGCACGCTTGTCGACGAATAAAGCCTTCTCTGTCGCTCCCTTAATTATTTCATCTCTCTCGCACTCACGCTCGCCCACCCATGCGTACACATCGCGTATTCCCAATTTCGTTTCACGCCCTCGCCATCAAAGGAATTCGCGAAAAGAAGTCGTCATAAAAATCCGCCAAATTGGGATGTTTTGCAGTCCCCCATAACTTCATTACATAAATTCCCATAGAGTCACGATTCGAGGGTGACTCATTCGCATCCGAATAAAATCGTGGAGCCACTAAACATTTATCAGTACTGAATTTTCGAAAGAAAAACAATTTTACATTAAATTCGAGTTGGAGTAAATCGTAAATTTGAAAAAAAAAATAAAAAAAATTTTTGCTGATTTTCGGTTTATCAATCGTATCTTTTTTGACTATTAGAAATGATGACCTACCTCTCCATGCATTCAGCCGCTAATTACCCAGGACGAAAGTCTCTCTTATCAAATTTGGTGTTGCATGAATTTTATTTTGAAATCACGATAACGAAAAGAGACCAAGAATTGAGTAGGCGAGTTAGCTAAATAAGCTCTTTGGAATTGGTTTACATGTGAACGCGCGTTTACGTATTAGGGTACCGTTCACAGTTGTCTGCACTGAGGTAGACTGACGGTAATTATAAATTCGCATTATCTCCCGGCTCAATTACCATAAACCAGTAGAGAAGCAAGGAGCGACAACGTATGACGTTGCGATAGCACTGCTGCCACATTACACGAAGGCCGTTAGACCGCGAGCATGTGAACCCGGCTTTACACATATGAGTCGGGCACCTTTAACCGTCATTACCTCTACTGCACTTGAACTAGTTCTTTAAGCAGTTTCACCTGAACTCTTTTTCCGGGTTGGTATCTTACCACACGCGTTACGTAACCATACCTACATATATATACACACATATGTACACTAGCGACACGTACGGCACTTGTACCAAACTACCCTTAGAATCGTTCAAGAAGTTCAGCACTCGCCCCCTACTGTATAAACTGGGTACTGGCAAACGTCGTGTCCTCCAGGAACGTACGTGACCTGTGACCTTAAAGATAAAAATAAAGTAGACACCTAAATAAGAGTATTAAAGATTCCGGAACATTTTTAACAGTGTCTGGATGCTGTTTAACGGCCCTGATAAGAATCTCTTGGAATATCCCACGTCCGTTCGATGCCACTTGTAATTCCCTATATATAGACTCTTGTCTGACTTAAATGCATTCGCGCATGCGCACCGACCATACTAAGCGATAGATATCCCAGTAGTCTCCGACACCTTTTCGATATTGTCGGAGTGGAAATGAGAAAGAAAATCAGATCCTCTTCGACAGATTGAAAGCTAAAATGAGGGAATCTTCTGTCGATGCAATAGGAAAGGAGAGAGGCGAATAGTGTTCACGGGGGATAAAGAGAGAAGAAAAAGCGGATGGAGTTTGAAAAGAAAAGAGAGAGAGATAGTGAAGAAAATTTTTTTATCATTTCCCTCGAGGACGTTGTCGACGACAACGTCTTTCCCTTAAGATTTTCATTGGCAGGAATACCTAGTTACTTTGGGAAGTAACCTTTCCCAGAGTCTAGGGAATTTTTTTTATTCCACTAGATACCGAGGGTACCCGTGGTACAGTTTACTCGAAGGGACTTTCATGGGTCTTGTAGCAAAGCCTTTAATGTACGAACATCATCCACGGCTGTCTTTGTACCAGCCACAAGATTCTACTGGGAACAACCAATTGAAAGAAGTTAGGACAATCCTTGCTGGCTGAACCAGTTAATCCATTTTAGTTGCCAGGTTACACGTCCCGTGGCGCTGCGAGGAATTTATCAAGTTTCTACCTTGCAATTGTTGGTGAGAAGAGAATAATTGCCTGGTCGGAAGACATTTTCAAAAGAGAACCTTTTTTATGGATTTTCCAAATACCTTTTTTTTTAATGCTATATATATATATATGTTTGGCGTATACTATAGCACCTCGGATTCACCGATTCTATTATTTTTACGAAGTTTCTCTCTTTCAGCTGCATCCTTTTTCTCGAATTTTTTTTTCTTTCTTTTTCATGAATTTTGTCCTATTCTCTAAGGCGAAAGCAACGCTTTCAGGATTCCCTTCGATTTCAACCATATATACCTACTTACCTTGAACCTTTTTCTATACCGTAGGAAAAAAAAAGTCTCCGTCCAATCCCTAAAATAAAGCCAAACGCTTTATCCGTGTTCCTTTAAATTTATTTTCCTATAGTTAGCCTAAGCCTAAAATGTTTGTATATATGTATATATCTATGAATATAAAATCCTGAAGCAGGATGGATATTACGTATGACGTATATACGTAATATCTGTCTTACTCGAAGTACGTTAAGAGCGTATAGATGTAAATATGACATAAAAATCTGTCTTATTGATACACACGTATTTTCTCATAGAAATATGGAAAATGGAATATAACAAAGCACATTCGTAAAAGTGGTAAAAAGTTCGATACTTTTTCCCAATGCAATGCATCAATCAATATAGCAAACCAGGTCGTCTCGGGTTCTATGCATACATATATATCCATTACCCCAAGACAATATATCGTTACACATATATATATATCTTATAGATTCCACAGCATCCCTCCAGTGATCCGCATCCTCTCGTATTTCTCCAGTTCGCTTTAAAGCCGACGACACCCTTTAGCGCACAACCCCCAGAACAGTTTATCCGCCGATCCCTTACGTTGCCGCATTTACCTGTCACACAATTTTCACCCGTATCATTTAGAATGCTCCGACCTCTGACCCCATATACTGTTTTCACCTCGTGTAATACGACCATTCGATCAACCGTTTCCCTCCCCCGTAATCCCGCATGTAACAAATTTTCCAAAATTGCACTGATTTAACATAAAAATTACACAGACCCTTGTCTTATGCTTAAAAATTATTTGAGTTAGCCAAAAAAAAATTTTTTTACGTTCCCGGTACGAAAAACTTTTTTTCCAAAGATATTTTCCTGGCGCTATGCATTTCTCATATCTTGCATATGGTAACGTATACTACCGGGTGTACTTTATATGATAGACGCGTAACGCGAGACTGCATCGTATTATTTTAGTCAAACTGTCCCGACTGACTTCGCGTTGTCTGAGATATGTAACTCTGGAGATGCACTTGGCTACGAGTTGGCCGCCCTGACACTTTGCGCCTTACCAACTTCATAACAAAACTTGAGTTACGCGATTGTCGTCAACGTTCTATTGAGTTTCTAACAAACTTGAATGCACCGCGAATGCACTTCTTGTTCGGTTACGTTGGTATCGCGTTGCGCCCGACTTCCTTTCCGAGTGACGAAAAAGAAATGCATCCCTTGAGGTATCCACTCTGTTATCACGTACCGTATAGAAATATTGGTATATGGGATGCTGCGACTCGCGTCACTTTTTTTATAAATAAAAGTATATAAATAACGGAGCTACGAAGGGACGAATTGTAGAAAGGAAAAATAATAATAATATTCGGATGAAAAATCACTGACTACAGACAGCTAAATGAAATCAGGTCCCATTGGGACATACCAGGGTCCACTTATGGTACATGGGAGAGCAGGAAATGGACCGTAAATGTTGTGTTCACTGTAAAGTCCAACAATCGAGTCACGTGATAATTTTTCGACTTGAAAAGAAATTTTTTTATTAAATCACACATGCTACTCGTTTCAGATCTAGAATTGCTCTCTCTCTCTCTCTCTATCTCTAGTGCTATGTCTCTCTTGAACTGTACGTAACGTGCACAGCATCCGACCACAGATAGTAGGTATTGGAACTCTCAATCAGACCAGAAGCGTAGAACTGTCAATGGGATCGTTAAGCCGGTAGCTTGTGTTTCTAATTGAATTAAGGGTAACGAGTATCTAAGTGTGGATTTGGAATTACTCGAACCATCGCCTAAGATATATTCCACTTGCAGCGTTATATATTTTGACGATCCGCATTTCCGTAAAATGGTCAAAATAGAAAGAATAATTTTTCGTGGCATGAATTTTTATCACGGTTTTTAATGACTGTCCGGTTTAAAAAAATATTAAAAATCTTTATATTCATGGATTTTGGAAATCTGTCATAGGGGGGTTTTAAATTGTATTTTTCTGTGTCTTAACAAGAGCCTCGTACAGGTAACGAATGGCACTGCATGCAGTGAAGCTGCGGATTGCGACTGCAACTGCAGGTAAAGACGATGGTGCTGAAATAAATTTTGAAAAAAAAATGGGTGGCTTAGGTAGAGTCGAAAGGAACGAAAAGTTGAAAAATTTATATCCATATAAAGATGATGTAAAATGAGAAGAAAAAATGCCGTTTCATGAATTATCGGCGGAACGTTTCCTAGAAATGAATATTTAAACCGGAATACATTATGGTCTAACATCGATCTCGCGGAGTAATCGTATGTTAAAATTATGCCGAGTTAATAAAAAATCAGACTGATCGTAATCTACCAAGTTAACTCCAATTCTTTTTGCGTAAAGATGAAAACGAGCCATGTGTAAACGTAGTTATACTTATATATGCTTATTATATCTATACTGAATTTTTTGAACGTTCTCTATATAAATTCGCATATTGTCATAGGGAAAATATTTTTTGAATTTTTTAAATATTTATTAGATTTTATCTGTTTAGTTTTGGATGCTTCGATACATCTGTTGGGGTATGATGTCAGGCCCATTTTTTTTTCTTTGGGCCCTATATCAAATCTTTTATTGGTACCTCGTTAGTGGACCTACTAAAGATAGTTATTGATGTCCACACGGATCTCAATATACTTGTGGCCACAATTTCCGGCTACCTCGAGGCCATCCTGGCTGTTTTCTCATGCGTGTCGAATTACACGTTGAACGACTTTTTCTCGGAGTTCCTACGATAATTTATAACCCGAACGTCTTCGACGCCTACGACCTACGAAACTCTTTGCCACACACGCGCTTTCACGTATCTACGCTACACCAGGTGTCTTTTTACGCGTCGTAAATCCTATCGATTTGGTTTCAAATATATATTTAAAAGGATCGCGACTTTACGAACGTTCGGATAACATACGTAATATACTCAAAAATAAAAAAAAAAAATAAAAAAAAATGTCAGTCAATTATATAAATGGAATTTTATTTTAAAAAATAATCTTTTTACCTGACTTTCAGTATCACTCACTTCACATATGTATTTCTCAATTATGCTTAACCCTAATGAACGTAATCGTAACGCCTATCCGTGACGACGAGGCATCGTTTCACATATGAATTCCAAATGAGACACACACGACGCGCGGCTAATTGACTAATAAAATGTTTTTATCGTCGGCTGCCTCGACAAAAACAAATAATTTTTAAGGCTCACCATTTTCTAACAACCCTACATGGGTAACTCACGTATGACGTCACGCGTATCAATACTCTTATGTTTTTCGTGAAAGTCAAATGTTTATTGTAAAAGGCGTAGAAATACATGTCGAAATTATTACCTTGAAATTTTTATTAATTATTTAATAATTATCGACCTTTGACATTTGCTTATTGCAAAGAGAAAAAAGACGAGGTTGAAGAAGGGGAAATAACCTGTCTTACCGTAGCACTATACCGGGTATTCCAG
The DNA here is from genome assembly GCA_036026315.1 of Trachelus stipa. Taxonomy (NCBI): domain Eukaryota; kingdom Metazoa; phylum Arthropoda; class Insecta; order Hymenoptera; family Cephidae; genus Trachelus; species Trachelus stipa. The sequence continues at coordinate 323,665 of JAYRCB010000362.1, forward strand.
GACACTTGAATTCAAGCACAAATCTTGAAAATTGCTTACATTGTAAAAAAAATCACTTCAGATGCTCGTAAAAGCTTTGAAGATGGTTGCCACTTCAGAGGAAGTTCATGTGAATTCGTAATCAATAAGGGTTTTGAGAGGGGTGGGGGTCCAAAGTGAAAGATAAGTAGATAAGGCACGTAAGTGATCAGACGCATGATTTTTTGTATAAATCAAAAATATTAGTTTTATAGTATCGATAATGCAAATTTTTTTTAGAATTCAGGTACTACCAGCTAACGTTGACTAAGACGTTTCTATCGTAATAGTTCTATTAAATGGTAGAATTTTTCAAGCTATTTTCATACAGTCTACATATTTCTTCGTTGTAGGTCCTTGTATTAATGAGACACCCTGAATAATGCGATATACTTATACCTGGTTATATATCGCCATGAAAAATTTTCTATGCACCACTTGCACTTAATGCTCGGCAATTTTGCGGCTTCTCAACCCGGAAAATATCAAGCTTCGTCAGCGTCTTCTGCGTTGAACGTGGACCGATCGCGTTGATGAAAAATAAAGTGAAGTAGATGCTCGAGACAGCAGAGAAAAAAATTGATGCTGAGAAAATAATTGTATTAAAAAAAAATTATTGTGCTATTTTTTAAATATTTTCCAAACTTTGATGTGACAGTGAATTTTTCAATCGCTTCAATATTATATTTATATATTTATATCGAAATTATTTTTAAACGAATTCTGTAAAATTTGAATTTCCAAAAAAAATCGTACGCTTTCATCCCCCTTACAAATGGTAATACAGTCCGATCAAAAATCTCATGTAAAAGGAACAGAAAGGAAAATCCACATGGATTTCATCCTTTGATATTACCCTACTAACATCTACAACCAGGATAACCTTATTCGTAGATCGAAAGTCTCATTCGTTCAAAAGGATAACGTTTATCTAACCTCTTAACCGCGTTCCATGTATGAACATACCATAAGCGTTTTCCAATTTTTCGTCCTGAGGGTTAAAACTGGTACCTTGGTCTTTCCAGCCCTGTAGGTAATCCCGGTTAGCGGGGAAATTCTAGCAAATCATACAAATCGAAACTTTCTCCAAAAGTTTACATAAAAAGAAATCTACTCTCTCCAACGCGCATATGATTGTCAGTGAAAAAAAAAAATTAGGTATTTCCATGAAATAACAAAATCCTTTTTACGCTCTATTTATTTATCTCGGTCGGTATGGTAGGATAGTACCTAGTTACCTACGTATCTACCTAACTGGATGAATTCACGAACCGAAGCGCACAAGGTGCCCAAAGTTCACGCTTGGGTAAACCTCGAAAAGCTCAGTAAAGCGTATTAAATAAACATTACAAAGTGTTTCCGCTAATCCAAATTCCCACAAGGATTTGGATTTCGTTTATCGACTAAATTGTACATTTAAATGGAGAAGGTATTTCCCGCGAGACAAAAGCTCCTCTCGTTTCTCCCATTCTATTCACGTCCTTCTGTTCGGGGATTCCCCGAAGTCCTTTGTTCACTGGAAAGGCTTTAACCATAGAACAACCGTGACAGCAATCCCGGAATTTCCGGTTTCCAATCTTCAGGTCGTTTATATAGGTAGAAGAAAATTTCAACATCGACGATTTGTACCTCCCGAAATATCCCGAAAAGATTTTACGAAAGTGAACGGCGGGTAAAAGGGATGTTTTAGTGGAAGCCCAAGAGTCAAGGGGACATAGGGGGTGGGAAATGATAGGGGTTGAAAAAAATCTAAAAGAACGCATCAAATATATAAAAAGAAAAACGGCTACGTTCAAGAATTTATTTTGAAAATTTTTCTTTCAAATTTTTCTATTCTTCAGATTTCATCTGTGAGATTTAATATCGGTCGAATTTCAACGTAGAATAGGATACCAAGAAAATCTTGAAGATAAAGGTACATATCTACTTGTCTTTCCTCGTATATATATCAATACCCATAAAATGCCCGTAAAAGTCAAGACAGCGAATTCAAGATGAACGAGAACATTTTTCCAAAGCAATTCTATAATACGAACAAAACCGTCCACCTTTTTGATTTCTTATAGCAGCATCATCATTTCACTAGATACAATTTCAATATTTCATTGAAGAACGTACCTCCTTAATATTGTTACCGAAAATTCTCAAAAAAAGAACAAATGATTTTAAATTTGCCAAATGCAATCGAAATTGCAAAGTAATCGAATAAATTGTCTAAAATTAATTTTCCGAGGATTTAATTGAATTTCCACCAACAATAGAAACGATTGATCAGCCTCCTTCAATGCTTTTAGCCATAAGACACCCTCGTAGTTGTCAGATGCCTCAGTTAACGTAAGCCATACGAATAGTTCGCCAAGAGGAATTATTGAGGTCGAAGGTTTAAAGAATAGCCGCAAGAGGGAAAGACATCTCCCATTACCCTTAATCACAAGGGAAAAAGGTAGCAATACTATACCTAAGGGAAACGAGCCCTAATGTAGCCAGACTTAGTATAGAAGCACAAAAGAGGGGTGTCGAGCCCTATTTACGAAATCTCCCACTTTATTACACGTTATACCTAACCTATTCAGGAACGTACCTTAGAAGGGAAACAATACCATTCCTATAATGTACCTTAATTAGCTATACGGCCACCGTGTGTTAACTACCCTTAAGCAACACATTCGGACCTCTGAGAGTCAAGTATTAAGAATTAACGTTGTACCATAGTGTTATCCAATTAACCCGTTGAAAAGTTACTCACCGTATTAGGAAGGTAAAGTAGGTTAGGTTGGTGACCCGATAACAATTTTTTATATTCCAATTAGTGAAACGCCGGAAAAATTTATTTTATTTTCCGGTTCGTCGATCGGACTTTTTTTTTATTTCGCAAGCTTATTTAGCCACGAGAATTAATGTCATCCATACGTGACCTTATCTTCGGGGCTGATAATGGATATCTATCTTTCTTATGCTCTATCGCCAAGCGCAAGGATAACACGGAAATCGCTCGATTTAATTTACTGCAGGCGTTACCTGCGGACGTCTCATCTGTAGCGACTCTGGGGAACGTGAAATTTATGTCGCGGTTTTCAGCTTAGACCGAATATCTTGCCTCTCTGTTGCACTAACCAAACCTTGCTCGGGAAATTGATAAAGCTTTCCCTGCGCCAATCTAAGGGTTCGGGCAAATGAGCTACAGGCTCTACGTTCGATTTCAATGAAAATCGTCTTTGCGTGATTGCCTTAATAATTCACGCGTCTCTCTTAAGTTCTCAAGGATTATTTCTCTGGAGATACACCTTGATGCTTACTCACATTGACTTGCCTCTTAAGATTCCCTTGAGGTCCTTTGGGTGATTCGTGACTACTAATTGATGTACCTATTTGCTCGAGTGTTTTACCATTTATGTACTTATATATTTATATTATATATTTATTGATAAGAGTACCTCTGCCTATAGCCATTAGTCATATGAGATGCTGTAATTTTTTTGATCTGAAATAATATGGTTTGAATATTTTAATTAATTTTTGACACTTGAGAAAAATTTTTTTTTTAATTCCCATGTTGTACGGTTGACGAATTACGGGAAAAACGGAAAATTTTGTATTTGTTAATTGTATTTTTGACGCGTGGGTTAAGACGGGTTATTAAAGAATTTTTGAAATTGCGTAATGTATAATTACTGCATATTCCGGGTACTTTTAATTTTTTTTTTCGAGTCTCGCTACTTTTTCAGGTTAATAAGTGTAATTTAAGTTCTCGCGAGACGAGTTATTCCCTTGCGGCTAAATTTCACGAGTAGATGTATTAAAAGCATTTTTAATTTGCGACCTTTTTTGCTTCTGCTTTCAGGTCACGGTGAGAGATAACGGCAGGCCACCCTTATCCTCGACTACCAGGGTTGTCGTGGAGGTAGAGGACATCAACGATCACGCTCCGGTATTCGAGCAAAAATTTTACTCTGTACAAATTCCTGCTTCGGCGCCATTGGACAAGCCGATCCTCCAGGTGAGAATAATTTTGTAATACCTCCTTTATATGGAAATTCCTCATCTCGTTGCTTTATGTACTTTATACGAATTTTCCAAAAAACATATGAACTGTTCTAATGAAAATTATTAACAAAAATTTATATTACTCACCACGTGACGCTACCTTACGTATTAAAAATATTATTTATCATAAATAAGCATTGGATCAAAGTTGACTAAAAAAAAGTGGTCTTTTGAAAATTTGGTACGATTTTTACAAATTTTTTATCATATACATTTGGAAATTGACTTTTTTTGAAAGTTTAAAAAATCTCTGCTTATCTTTCGGTTATCGAACTCGATGATATACATATGTGTATAGGGTAGACTTAGTAAATGAGTTCGCGCACGTGACAAAATAATAACCCTTGCACATTACGACCCTTGCAGTTTATAAAGAGAGTGCAACCTCTTCCCTTAAACACTAGAAAAAAAATGGGCACTTCTCATTTCATTAACAATGCACAATATAATATCCACATGTATAATATTGCATACACGATTATATATGTATATAAATTCCATACACGGCACTTCGCTATCACGTACACCTTTGCCATTATTCTATAATCGTTCTCGTTAATCCACCAGCTGATTATGACTTGTTTTACTACTAATTAAACATAACGACTGACATTAATTTGACACTCTAAATTAGACCGTGCATATATCGAGGTTCCGGATGTTATAACGAAGCTAATAAAATTCCGATTGTGAATTGGACGATATTGGAATTTGAAAAATCTCATTATCTCACAAATCGCAATTTTGAGTAAAAATTTCAATTTTATTTCTCTAACTTTTCCAATAAATATCAAAAAAAGCACATCAGCCTCTCTCGATCCTCTCGCCATGATCGCGCTGACAAAATGCAAATGAAAGATAAAGAAAGACAATTATTATTAAAAATTGATTAATTAACAAGCAAGAAAAAAGATAATATTTAAAGATCTCATCTCGTTCCCGACAGAAAATGAGGAACCGCTCGCGGGATTACGATCTCTCGGTCGATACGTTACTCGAGAATGGAACATGGGAGACATTTAATCCCGACACCCTGTCGGGAGATCATTTCTTGAGGGTAAGAAAGTTATTTGGTTGGCACGCCAAAAAAAAAAAAACAAAAAAAAATTCAAAATCAAAGAATGAAAATCCGCAAAAAATCGTATTCGTCGTATTTTTATTAATAAATAAAATCATAGCCGGTTGCCTTGACGAATTGCGAAAGCTTCGCCGTTCGATGTCACGTATATTGAATTCTGTGCTAATGCCCTAATTTCTCTTGTCGGTTGTCGCAGTTAGGCGAATCATGCGTATGGCTAGCTAATTAATAAAAAATTTTTTTGATTCGCTCTCGTTCGTCCTCTACTTCATTTTATTAACTAAATTTCATTCTCGGTCATTTTTTGCACACAATTTTCATACCTGCTGGTTACCATTATTTTTCAATTTCTTGACTGCGTCTGCATTGTGCCTTAAAAAAATTATTTTTATATTTCCTTCTTTTGCTTCCTTGTTCGACCGTTTTTACGTTTCATTATCAGTCTTTAAATTACTCGTCTCTTTTCATATCTTATCTTGTCCTATATGTATATGCTACGTATTTAATATGGTACGTATAACGTTAGAAATGCTGTCGTATGAGACTGTCGCCTGAGAATGCTCTATTTTGCACCATTAATAATTACTCAACCACAATAAAGACACTCAGCAGAAATACGATGTACTGGGTAATGTCCTTAACGTCTATAGGCCACTTGCAGAAACTGGCTGTTGCAAAACTACCGCAGTCAGCAGACAAAGGTCCTAGACATGTTTAGCGAAACTCCATTACGTTCGTGAGTGCGTAAGAGAGAGATAGAAGGTGTATCCATCTCTCTCTCTCTCTCATTCTCTTTCTATTTCCCTCTGTCAGACGAATCCGTGACAAACGATCCAACCGCTTTGGACACAGACCTACCTCCCCCATTGGTCAGAGATTGCGTGTAATTTTCTTTTTTGTATTTTTCTTTTCTTTCTTCTTTTTATTCACAGTTTCCCGCTCTCTCTTCCTCTATTTCTTGCCCTCACCAAAATAATTCCTCATTAATCTGTGAAAGACAGTACTTCTTCAATATGGAAATCTCGGATGGTAAATGAAATTTTTTTTTGAGGTTATTTGAAAGATCCAAATATCAGGGGATCAGTAGAGGAATTTTTTTTATTTTTTTTTTTACTTCAAATCGTTGGTATCTGCCCTAATGGCAGTGCATACGCAATTCCGTTATGGCAATAGACGTTAGACTCGAAGAAAAACGCGAAGTGGATCATAGCGGTTACCCAGTATATCCTGAACTGCAGTTCACATGTGCGCACTAAGCAGACTTTCGCAAAAGGTATGCTGATAACCAATGAGACTGAAATTCGCGGAAATTTGCGAATATTATCGAGAGCTGCTTAGTATAAAAAAAATTTTTACAGATCACAAACACTTTGAAAATTGCATCCTCGAAAAATCATTACAAATTTCGTTAAAATAATTATAAGTGTTTCGCATGCCGGCTGAGAATGTTGATGCCTGAAATGAATAAACGATTGGAAATGCTATCGATTGATCGTAAATCAAACGCGAGGAACTTGGTGTAGGGATTTGAGGAAGAAGAATGTATTATATAATAAAGTCAAGAGAAGAGAAAAGAATGCAAAAAAAAATCGATAACTGTTAAAGGCTAGGATAACGAGAGAAGTAAGGATAGAGGAAGAGAAAGAAGAAAAAAAAGAAAGATCAAGAATTTAATACCGCGTTACATTAAATATACCTGTCGTATGTCGAGTATGTAAAAATTCTAATAAGCTTCGACCTTTGACCCTTCTTCTAATTTTGCATTAAACGCGCGGACCTTTACAATTCCCCATTTTTCCAATTTGTGCGATTCATTCGGACGATAAATCATCCTTCGTTCGCCGTTGTCGAAGTTATCGGGTGCTCATGATAAATTTCACTGGCGAAAAAGTACCAGAGAACTTTTGACTCCCTTATGCTTACTAGCTAGAGTCACTTTCTCTCTCTCTCTTTCTCTCTCGTCTATATACCAGTAAGTTTCCTATATACCGTAGTACTAGTATATCACGCCATTTGTAATTTGATACGTCAGTGAAAAATAATGTGTTATAAGAAAGAAAATTGCAAAACATCATAAAATCACATAATCAAGGCAATAATAGATTTGATTGTTTCGATAACTCTCAATAAATACCATGATAACTCGTAGACTTTATATATGTGATAAATTATTAATTATAATTAATACATTAGGTATTGGCAAAGGACGACGACGTCGGCGACAATGGAAAGATTCAATACAGCATTAAGGGTGGTCGCGGTAAGGGAAAGTTCAAGATTCATCCGTCAACCGGCATGGTTTATTCCCAGCGATTATTCGACGTCAGTCAAGAGTACGAGATTATGGTAAGATACGATAAAATATAAAATTAATCCCGATAACGTCTAACCTGTGTATAATTATTTAGATTCGCGCTGCGGACGGCGGCGAACCTCAGCGAAGTCATCAAACTCGAGTTTCCGTTCAAGTAATAGAAGCGCCCGTGGAATCGGAAAATCCACCAGTCTTCAAGACCGTCAATCAGAGCGTGGAGATCACCGAAAGCGATGACGTTGGTTTTCTGGTCGCTCTTGTTCAAGCTAGCGACAAGGACGGCGACACTCTTTGGTACGACATCGTAGGTGAGTCTATTGTCAACTTTATAATTGAATCCCAAACACAAAGATCACTCTGTACTTCAGTCAGAGTGTCTCTTCAAGAGCGAACGCAAGTTCCGTGAACCAATCTCAATCTGTATGTACCTGAGCAAGTTCAATCAGCATTGCGAACATGGTTTGTTGCAGATGGTGATAAACGGGACGAGTTTTTCATCGGCCGTGACAAGGGAAACGTGTTACTCGCTAAAAAAGTCGACTGGGAGACGCAGAACTTTTACAATCTCACTGTGGCTGTAAGCGACGGCGTTCACACGGTTCACACTCAGCTCTTTGTGACGGTAATCGACATAAACGATCACAGGCCAGAGTTCACCGAGCACACGTATCGCGTGGACATTTCGGAAAACGTCGAAAAGGGCCAGACCATCCTACAGCTTCATGCGACCGACGAGGACGAAGATAAGAAAGTATTTTACAGTCTGCACGCAGCAGAGAATCAGGCATCGCTCGAGATCTTTCACATAGACTCTGTCACTGGAGTGGTTTCCCTTAACGAGGCTCTGGATCGTGAATCCATTGAGGAACATGTACTCACTGTTATGGTGCGTGATCAGGGAACACCTGCTAAGAGAAATTACGCCAGAGTCATAGTCACCGTTCATGATCACAACGACCATGCGCCCGAGTTCACCAGTGAGATCATCCAAGGCAAAGTGTTCGAGACTTCACCGGTTGGCACTTTGGTCGTTCAGGTTTACGCTATTGATCGAGATCGCGGTGACAATTCCAGGATCACTTACTCCATCACATCCGGTAACGTTGGTAACGTCTTCACCATAGATCCTGATTTGGGACTGATAAGGATCGCACGTGAACTTGACCTCAGTGCTGCTTCCGAGTATATACTACTGATAAAGGCTTCTGATCACGGTTCACCAGCACTGATGAACACTGTACCTGTTCACGTGATGGTGACAATGGCAGATAACGCACCGCCGAGGTTCATACTAAAGGAACTTGCTGCTGAGATATATGAGAATCAACAGACTGGAACTTACGTTAAGCACGTTGAAGCACGGAGCACGTCGTCCTTGCAGTTTGAAATTAAAAGTGGAAATACGGACGATACTTTCTTTATAAATCCAAGCACTGGTGTCATTACTACTAAGAATCAATTGGATTATGAGAAAACCAAGTTTTATAATCTCACCGTAGCTGCGACTAATATGGCAGCCGCCGTTGCTCAATGTAGTGTCATTGTTCATGTTCTTGATAAAAATGATAACTCACCGAGATTCCTTCAGGCTGTTTACAATGGCGAGGTTAGCGAAGGTGCCAGCATCGGTTCTCTTGTACTGACTAATAGCAGCACACCTCTTGTCATCAAAGCCGAAGACGCTGATTCGGAATTGAATGCGTTACTTCATTACGACATTGTGGAGGATCTACCAAGAAAGTATTTCCATATTGATTCTAGTACAGGCGCCATAAGAACTGTCATGGTACTCGACCATGAGACTATTCCAGAATTTGTTTTTCACGTGAAAGTCTCGGATTTGGGTAAACCAAAATTGTCATCGGAAACTACTGCAAAAGTTATGATCACTGTCACCGATGTCAATGACTGTCCGCCGAAGTTTCTGCAGAACGATTACAACACTACGTTGCTGCTGCCAACGTATAAGAATGTTGCAGTGCTTCGAGTCAGTGCTAATGATCCTGACAGTTCCGAAGGAACTTCTCTGAGATATGACATTATCGATGGCAATAAAGGTCACACTTTTGACATCGATTCCAAAACCGGAACCATCACTGTGGAAACGCCGGAACGACTGAAGAAAAATTATCTACTGCATGTTCGAGTCTCGGATGGGAAGTACTCCAGTGTTACTCAAGTGAATGTGAACGTTGAAAAATCGGAAAATTCGGGATTAGTTTTTCAAAAAAGTGTTTACGAGGGTACCATACTCGAAAATTCTACTAAGATATCAACCGTGGTTGTACTGAACGTTCTAGGAAGTTCACTGAATGAACACATTGTGTTCAGGATATTGAATCCTACTGAAATGTTCGAAATTGGTAGCACTTCCGGTGCCATTAGAACCACTGGCATTCGATTCGATCGTGAAATCTGTGATAACTATGAACTTATAGTCGAAGCTAAGAGTCATATGCCAGACAGGGATAAGCCCAGGGTCGCTCATGTTATCGTGAACATTACCATTTTGGATATTAATGATAACTGTCCTATGTTTGTGAACTTACCTTACTACGCTGTAGTCTCTGTGGACGCACAGAAGGGAGATGTTATCACCAAGGTAAGAGTCAACAAATTTTAATTCTTTTCATAACCCTTGTTTTCAATAATAAACCAAACTATTTTGTTCATTAAGGTTCATGCAGTCGACATGGACAGCGGTGATAACGGCGAGGTACGATATGAACTCAAAAAAGGACATGGTGAACTGTTCAAGGTCTGCAGAAAAACTGGAGAAATATCTTTGAAACAAAATCTCGAGGGTCACAATCGTGAATATCAATTAACCATCGCTGCCTATGACGGTGGTAAGTACAATCTTGTGTAATATTACTAAAGAATTTTATTAATCAACTTTTCACTGATGTACACTTTTATTTACAGGCATTACACCATGTTCTATCGAAGTACCTGTCAATGTAAAAGTCATTGACAGATCGATGCCTGTTTTTGACAAACAATTCTACACCGACAGCGTACTGGAAAGTATAGAAGTTCACTCGCCACTGGCTCTTTCCATCCAAGCGGAATCTCCGTTAGGAAGGAAACTCATATACAGCATCACGAAAGGAAATGATTTTGAAGAATTCGCTCTGGACTTCAACACCGGTGAGTTTATGGATAATTCTATAAAATTAAATTATGCATGTCTCGTTCAATATTTTCAACAAAATTTATATTTCCTCCTCATTCTCGCCGGACAAGATTGATATTGTATTCTTTAAGCAAAAAATGTCAAGCTGCTCTTGTTTGTCCATATAAAAATCCACTCAATGTTGTCCGGTTGGATATATTTTTCAATGATCAAGTATGCAAATATATACTTCCGGTCCGGCTTTGTGATAACGTGTCATGAAATTTCGTTAGTGTTATGGTGGCGAATCAGGTGTTATTTGCGCATAAAAGAAAAATGTACTTTATACGTAGAGTAAATTATATATTTTAACACAATTTCCCCAAAACCATTCCTAATTCGTATGTTATCCAGTATTCTTGTATGAACACTATATAACTCGGTTGTGGAACTCAGTCTTGCCTTATCTACTTGATCTAAATACCTAATTGATTAGTTATTCGGTGAAAGAAGTCTCTCATTAAACCTTCAATATAAATATAGTAACGATCCGCGTCAGTCGGCTTTACACAGTTTCCTGTATATTTTTCAAAATTATATCAACACATAAATGGACTTTTTCTGTATTAATGCCACATCAAAGAGCCAAACTAATTAAGTAGAACGTCACGTTCATAATACAAATTGTAATTAGTATCTATTAATTTATTGATGCTCCATAAACTACAATGGAACCCATTTCACTCTGAACGAGACTGTTTGTTTAAATTTCAATCGTTTCAACAAACAGTTATCAGGTCCTTTTCTTTAATCAGCTACTGAAGTATCGGTGGGGGGGTGTGCATTCGGAATGATCAATAGATTTAATTGAAATCGATACAACTAATTAGTACAAGTACTACTATCCTCATATTCTTCTTTCAATACGGTAGCGGATTTTCGTAGAAAAATGTCCTAGAAAATACTCTTCGAATTCACATCTTTCCCACCCAAAGTCCTTCTAAAGAATGCTTGATCGATAACTAGAAATTAAAGATTTGTTGTATCTACCTGTTTCGCAGCACCCGACAGTAACAATGGTCCTTGTGAGTATAAAACAAAAAAAGAACTAGTACTATCGGCCTGCTATTGTGTCGCTGTTGTTCTGCACTCCGCTCTACTGCATCCTTGCTGTTTACTTTAGCTATGCACTCCTGCAATTGAATGTCCTGGTGCAAGAAAGAATTTTATTACAATAGACCATACCTTGCAATCTCTTTCCACGAGTTATTTATTTTTACCTGATTAAAAAAAAATATCCTACACAATATTCAGTCTTGATTTTTTTAATTACATGGGCACTCGCTTGATTTTCACAAATTTTTTTTTCTCACTACAGCACCTATTTATTTTAAATATTATACGCATGTTGCCAATAGTTTCGCACACACCTAGCTTAGAATTCATTTGGACAATCATGATTTTAATTTTGAAAATCGTCTTTCGTTATAACTTAAATTTTGTGATAAAAAAATACGCTTGAGTTATTTATCACAAAAATTTAATTACACTTCCAATCGCTGCTTGACGTACAAATTATTGCATGCAATAAACGCATTCTTTCCTTCTCTCTTCCGTAAAATTAACAATTCGTTATGCTGACACGTTCTGTACTGCAAGTAAAGAACTGCATCAGATGCATTTTCACGTCATGCACTTCACTCCCCAGCCTCAGAATTTCTGTCCGATACAAACTAACAGGAACCACAAATCCCACGTTTTATAGTTAGCAAACCATAGGAATTTATTTAGTGAAGAATAGAAAAAATTGCGCTACTTTGACGGCAGTACGAGGTATCATAAAAAAAAAATTCAAATCTGCTCAGAGCAAAATTCTAAATGACATCAAAATTACAATCAAAATCGAACCTCATTATTCGCCCGGCTTTTCGACCTGGCGCATTGGCTTTGTCACGATTGCATGTTGCATCCTACTCTTTGCCTAAAATATGGTACAAATTAATTTAGCAAATGTAACGTCACCCGTAGAGTTTTGCAACAGTATGAGCGTGTCGACAACAATGATCAATCACTAGAATCTCATTAATAAACCGTCACGTGATTATTATCAATAAATATGCTGCGTTCTGCCGTATAATAATTTTATGAAAAATTAAATTTACTGTTTTGATAAATTGCTCCCACCCATATATAGTACATATAGTATACATACTCATTGTATATCCGTGACGTTGTTTGTACATAAATAGATATATTACATGGCTGCATTCATTAGTGTCTAGGTATCTACGAATCTCAAGGTCTAAAATTTTTATACAAAGTTATTACCCACTTTTGAAAAAATAATATAATTTCATAATAAATCATCAAGACCTTCGGATTCGCAGATACTCGGTTAGATAGTGCTTTCGGGTCCTACAACCTTCTCTTCGATAAATTAGGTGTAATCTATGTGGTGGATGAGCTGGATTATGAGCAAAAGAAGCAATACGAATTGACGGTACGCGCTACGGACAGCGTTTCCGGTGTATACGCTGAGGTCCTTGTCAGCATCCTGGTCCTGGACGTGAACGACTGTCCACCAGAGTTCAGTCAAGATTCATACAACATATCCGTGTCAGAAGCAGCGCCATTTGGAACATCCATTCTCAAAGTCAGTTCCAGAGATAACGATACCGGTAAGTTTAATATAAATCAATAAAATTCGTTATACAATTAGGATCAATAAATCCTGATGGATCAATACCGATTGTCTAATTTTAAAAATTGTATTTTCTTTTTTTAGGAATCAATCAAAAGGTTCGATACGCAATACAGAACGATACACACAACAGCAATGATCTATTTCACATAGATCCTGAAGAGGGTGTAATATACCTTAAAAGATCTCTAGATCACGAAGCCTACGATTCTCATCACTTCACTGTGATAGCTATGGATCGTGGTGTACCGAGTTTATCAAGCACTGCTCACGTCTGGGTATCAGTCATAGACATGAATGACAATCCGCCGAAATTTGAACAACCCTCGTATACTTGTTCTTTGTCAGAACACGCAGAACGTGGTCAATTCGTGACGGTTGTATCAGCAAGTGATCCAGATTACGTTGACGAAAAGTTGACGTATACAATAGTGGGTGGTAACGATCAGCAGACCTACAACATAGATCAGTCAACTGGAATCATATCGTTGATCAATATGCAAAATTTTGGAGATCAAAAACTAACGATGCTGAACGTATCCGTGACCGATGGAGTATACACAAGTTTTGCCAGAGTCAAAATCGAGATCCTTCCTGCTAATAGGCACAACCCTAAATTTCCTAATCCTCTGGTTGAGGTGACCGTTTTGGAAAATCAGTTACCAGGAAGATTGGTAACCAGCGTTGTTGCTGTCGATGAAGATTTTGGTGATTACGGAACAGTTGTGTATTCCATACCTTCTGATCTGATGAGGGAGACCTTTGACATCAATAGATTAACCGGTGAGATCGTCACTAGGAAAAAGCTTGATCGTGAACAACATAAGCTTTATGAAATACCAGTTATGGCTACTGACGGTGGCGGTAAATCTGGATTTGTTATGATAAGAGTGAAAGTTGGCGATGAGAACGATAACGCTCCAGTCTTCCTCCTAAGAGAGTACAAAGCAACGATCTATGGGAATATGTCGCTCAAAACTGTTTTCATGAAGGTTAAAGCTCAGGATGCCGACGAAGATGACGCTGCTAGGATTCAATATTCGATATACGAACCACGCAATTCTGAGGCTAAGGAACTGTTCGGTATCAATCCTGATACCGGTGCTCTATTCCTCCAGAAGAGTGCTCAACTTTGGGGTAAGTTATTTTCACCGGAAGTACCTATTTCGTTGTTTTGCACTAGAGCATCCGATTAATGATTTGATACTTTTTCAGAGAATCAACTGTTTCAACTGTTCATTCGTGCCGAAGATAAGAGTCCTGTACCACATCATTCCGACGTACCTCTCAGTGTCTATATAATGGGTCCACACAACATTCCACCACTTTTTGAAAAGATAGAAGATAAATTCTTTATGTCCGAAGCTTCGCCAGTTGGTACTCCTATCACGCGACTGAAAACAGTTACCAATAGTAGTGTAACTTATCGTATAATATCCGGTAGTGAAGATTCTTCGCAATTTATCATTGATTCCCACGGTTATATAACCTTGGCTGAGCCTCTTGATCGTGAACTGAAAGACAATCATCTGATTGGAGTCTTAGCAGAGACAGACTCAAGTCCTCCATTAACGGCGCTGGCTGAAATATCGTTACATGTGCTGGATGACAATGATCATCCACCGAAATTCGAGAGCAATCCATATATGATTAATTTGGCAGAGAATATCGATGAAGGTACTTCAATATTAAAAGTGATAGCTCACGACAATGATTTGGGCAGCAATGGAGAAGTGCGCTACTCATTTGGTTCAGACATTGGTGATCTTGCTAATGTATTCACTGTGGATGCGTACACTGGTTGGATCTCAACGTTGGTACAATTGGATAAAGAGAAACGAGGTGAATATAAATTTCAAGTTGTCGCCACTGATAATGGCAAGTCAAAACATTTTGCCAGGACGTCGGTTCACGTTAAGCTCAAGGACTATAACGATAATCCACCCGCATTTGTTGATGATCAGTACGACGCAACTGTTAACGAGGACGCGTTACCTGGTACCGTGGTTGTCAAATTGGTTACCGTCGATAAGGATACCGATCTGAATACTCTAGTAGAGTTTTATATCACATCTGGAGATCCAAGATCACAATTTCAAATCAGATCAACCGGTGAAGTCTACGTCTCCAAGAGTTTAGATCGTGAGACCACCGATCAGTATGACTTATTAGTCGTGGGCACTGATGGAAAATATGTGTTTGATACTAAGGTCACTATCAAGGTGCTAGATGTCAATGACAATCCTCCATATTGTCTGAGGTACCGATACCGAGAGGTACTATCAGAAGGTTCACATCCTGGAACGTACGTCCTAACTGTTCTAGCTACTGACTATGACGACGAACCCAACGCCAAACTTCGTTTTTATTTGACCGGTGATAACAATGATAAATTCTCTCTTGACAAAGAGACAGGAATACTCAAAACAGTTGGTCAACTGGACAGAGAGACTCAAGCCAAGTACTCACTGACTGCTCATGTTCAGGACAGAGATAAGCCCAGCTGGGAATGTTCATCGCAGTTGGAAATTCTAGTATCTGATCTGAATGATAATGCACCGAAGTTCACGATGCAATCGTACAGTACAACACTACCAGAGGATGTGGAAGTGGGAACTCTGGTTACCAAAGTACACGCTACGGATAATGACATTGGTATAAACCGGAAGGTGAAGTACGAGTTTATTGATTCTGCTGACGGTCACTTCCTGATTGCACCTGACAGTGGAATTGTCACTCTGGCTAAGCCACTAGATCGTGAAACGAAGGCCATGTACAACGTTACTATCCAGGCCCTGGATCAGGGTACTCCACAATTGTTCAGTGTTGCGTCCCTCATAGTGAACGTTCAAGATATAAATGATAACCCACCAGAGTTCGCTTCTAAGTTCTACTTCGCAAGCGTACCGGAAATCGACGCAGTTGGAACGGAAGTCGCAAGAGTCCTGGCCACTTCTAAAGATACTGGTGTCAATGCTGACGTTTACTACTCCATTGTTGGTGGAAATGAACATAAAAAGTTTCAAATTGATACCCAAACTGGTGCAATTACCATCTCTGAACAGTTGGACTACGAGCGAGCTCGTGACTACTTCTTGACTATTCAAGCCATTGACGGTGGTATACCACCTTTGAGCAATCATGCTACTGTCAATATTACCGTCACTGACAGTAACGACAATGCACCTATTTTCAGTGAAGTCTCTTACAGAACTTCAATACGAGAGGATGCCAAAGTTGGAGAGAAAGTTACACAGGTATATATTTTTTGTTGTCTCTTCAATTAATACGACAGTCAATTTCTCTTTGAACCAATGAACATATTTATTGATTGTTTCAGGTGTTTGCAAACGATTTGGATAGCGCGGAAAATGGGAATGTCTCGTATTACATTGAACGAGGTGACAGACAGAAGCAATTTTTAATCGACGAGAAGACTGGTGTTATAACTGTCTTCGCATCTCTAGATCGAGAAACGGTATTTTATAGTTTCATACTTTTAGTACATTGAATACTAGATTGTGCTTAATACTTATTCCCTTTTATACGCAATGAATCATTTTTCATACAGATATCCAACTACGTGCTGGAGGTTCATGCCCGTGACAGTGGAATACCGATGCTCTCAAACTTCGTAATGGTGAACATCGAGGTTCTTGACGCTAATGACAATCCGCCATTGTTTTCACAACCGAACTACACAGCCGTAGTACAAGAAGACAAACCGCTCGGTCACGTTGTTCTGCAATTTATTGTCACCGACGCGGATACAGTGCCAAACGCCGATCCATATACCTTTGACTTCCGTTCAGGAAACGAAGGGGACGCTTTTCGTTTGGAACAAGACGGCACCCTGCGTACAGCAACAAAGTTCAACAACAGAGTAAGGGACAAGTATATTCTTCACATCAGAGTCTTCGACAACGGAAGTCCTCCACTTTATTCTGATGCCTGGGTCGTCATCAAGATCATCGAAGAATCCCAATATCCTCCTGTAATCACGCCATTGGAGGTCATCGTAAACTCCTACCTGGATGAATATCCTGGCGGTATCATTGGCAGGGTACACGCTACTGATCAGGATCAATACGATACACTTAGCTTTAGTCTCGTACCTTCATCGCCATATCCGAACACCGACCTGTTCCAAATTGACAAGCTAGACGGTACCTTGATAGCACTGCCAAGACTCGACGTTGGAGAATACAGGGTGAACATAAGTGTGACAGATGGAAAGTTCCATTCATTTTCAATAGTGACAGTGAACGTGGATCTAGTTTCTGATAAGATGCTGGAGAACTCGGTGATAGTTAGATTCCGTGAGGTCAGTCCTGAAGACTTCATCCTGAGTCACCGCAAGGGCTTCCTGAGAACTGTACGAAACGCCATGGATTGTCGTCTCAAAGACGTTGTCCTGATCAGTGTACAAGCGTCATCGGATGAAGTTAATATCATAAAATCCCGTGGCATTAGGCAAGCCGTTCACAACGACCTGGACGTCCTCTTCGCCGTCAGGAAGCCACAGACTGTGATATCTCCCTTGGGTTTTCATTCATCCGAAAGTATCCGGGAGGCGTTGAATCAGCACATAGAGGAACTGGAAGAGTCGACGAAGCTCGTTGTCGAAGAGATCGTCAGGTTCAAGTGTAACAAAGGATACTGCGTTTACGGTGATTGTCACGACAAGATCATCTTGGATCCTAATCAGATAACGCCAATAGCTACTGACGTAATGAGCTACGTATCCCCACGTCATAAACACAAGATGGATTGTAGCTGCAAGGAAGGCTATGCCGGAAGCCACTGTGAAATTGTGGTGAACGAATGTGCCAGAGATCCCTGTCCTTTGTTCAAGGTCTGCGTTCCTGATTCATCGGTTCAAGGATACTCCTGTCAATGTCCTGAAGGATTCGCCGGTCAGACTTGTGACATAGACATATCCAAGTGTCACGACAAGTCCTGTTACATCCCCAGAAACCCGATATCCTTCAGCGGCAAGAGCTACGCCCGTTACAGGATTGACAAAGCCCTCCTCAGACAAACTATCGAAGATCGTCTAAGTCTGTCCCTCAGGATCAGGAGCATGCAGCCCACGGGAAACCTCATGTACGCCGCTGGAAAAATCGACTACAACGTCCTGGAGGTAGTGAACGGTGTAGTACAGTACAGGTTCGATCTTGGAAGTGGCGAAGGTCTTGTCAGAGTCAGCAGCGTCTACGTCAGTGACGGTCAATGGCATGAAATTCAACTTGAACGCGAAAGTAATAGCGCACGAGTAACAGTTGATGGAAAACACGTAGCCCATGGTTCAGCACCAGGTGTGAACGACATCCTAAGCCTACAAGCTGATGATTTTTACCTGGGTGCAGAAGTCAAGCAGCATCCATCTGTCCTGGGATTTGAAGACATTCAACGTGGTTTCATTGGATGCATGGACGACGTCAGAGTTGCCAGGGTGTCAGTACCCCTACACATGAGTGGTGCTAGTAGCGTTGCAGTCCTCAAGCGTTTCACAAACGTCGAATTCAGTTGCGATACAGCAACTATCCTTGTGCCACCTGGTATATGTGGTTCCCAACCATGTCAAAATGGTGGTACCTGCAAGGATTCAGGTGGTGACAGTTATGAATGCCAATGTCATGAGAGATTCACGGGGCTGGCATGTGAACTGGACACTGATCCTTGTGCGTCATCGCCCTGTCTATACGGCGGCAGGTGCAAAATCGTTCCAGGAGGTGGTGATTACACCTGCGAATGTGTAGGTCCTAGTCTCAGTGGGAAACGTTGTGAATTTGGACGTTATTGCAGTCCAAATCCTTGCATACACGGTGGAGTCTGCGAAGAGGGTAACAACGGACCAATATGCAAGTGTCAGGGTTTCATAGGGGAGTGGTGCGAGACTGACGTCAACGAGTGTGATGCTAATCCTTGCACCAATGGTGGCACATGCATCAATGAAATAGGAACCTACAGGTGCATCTGTCCACCTAATATGACTGGGTCGAATTGTGGAAATCCTGCATTCTCCACTCCAATAATATCAAGCCACTTCAACATCACTTGGGAACAACTTATGTGGATTGGCATAGCAGCCATTGTCAACCTATTCCTCATCATCATCTTCGTGGCATACCGACGTATACGCATGAAGAGGATCAGGGCGCGTGCCAACAACATCAACAACGAGACCAGGAAGCAGATTGTTCTGAACTCAGCGAGACCACATGAACACGAGTTCAAGCGCAGTTCGAAACTAAGCAACTTGGAAGTAATACAGGTAATTGTACAGTACGCATAAAGTAACTCAAAGTAATATATTTCCTTTTGAATTTATTACTTTAATAGTATATTTTTCGTGTTACTCTGTATTTCTCTATTTTATTGTCTTCCCTTTTTTTTTAAAGCACGTTTACTCTAACTTTATAAGAAGGATCTACAATACCTAGTAGATCCTTTGAGTGATCCCTAGATTTATCGCATTGTCCCTTTTTTTTTGCAACTGGCTGATGATCGTTTTATATACAGTACATATTTTTCCTTAATTGGCAAGGTGTGTTTTTTGAGTTTTAAGGTTTTCGTGTGATCTTTTTTTTCAGAGAGAACCTCCCCAATGTCCTCCCCGTCCCGCATCCTACACCCCAAGTTCTAACAACGAGTCAGCCTCGTACAGTAATTCTGCGGCCGTGGCACTGAATAACCTCGACACACTGCGCAGCTACGGAAGTGCAGGCGACGAGTTGGAGAACTTTCCGCCAGATTATCTGCGCAATCTTAATCGAAGTACCCCTGTACCACCTCCCGCCCTAACACTTGCTAATCCAGTCGGTGGAAATGCTACCGGAAGCGACACGGATAGTCTTCACAAGCCCACGTGGCAGGAGCAGATGCAGCTGGCCTCCTTCATCACAGATACCACAAAAATAAAAAATGGTAAGTGCACTGCTAGCCGCTTCTTTTCTTTACTTTCATTTGCTTGCTGCATGACGAATCCATATTGTTTCTATAAATTGCTTGTGTCTTTTACCGTACCTAATTTGTATTCCATCCCTCATCTACATACTGTAAAATCCGTATGTCCGTTTACGGTATGTACATATGTATGATCCTGCTCACATATTGCAACTGCAGTGTGCCAAATTAACAAACGGTGTGATTGCGTGTTTTACTAACAGACCTGAAACGAGCGAGTCCAGTGGTACCGGAGCTGACCACTGGAGGACTACTATTAAGTACACGACGGGGACCTCATGCTGGTGGTACCTCCATTGCTTCTTTGTCATCCATCGAGGATGATCCTCGCATCGTTGGCGGTAAGTCGAATCAATAAATTAATAGTACATAAATAAGTGACATGAAACTAAAGCACTGACTGAATTTGACAAATGGATGACCTCGGGTCGCTTTGGCTCTCTTTTTATGCCTCTTATCTATTTGTATCCTGCTGCTATTTTTATTTCCTAATTACAGTTTCTTTTTCCTCTACCATCTTTTTGCTTCTTCCTATAATCGTCACGTCACTACTATGCGACGCGGCACTGCAATTGTCGCATGTAGTGTGTCTGAGTACAGTTGTTGTCTGCAATGCTTTTAGGGTATCACTGGGACTGTTCAGACTGGGTCAGGCCAAGTCAGAACCCCTTACCTAACATCACGGAGGTTCCTGGCAGCGAAGTTCCCGACTCATCCAGCTTCCACAGCAATGAGAGCAACGAGTCCAACACTCATCAGTTACCATCAAGTAAGTTAATCTTTTTGCATTTTGTGTTTTGTATTCTGGAGCACTCGTTGATGCTTCCATATTGCTCTTGAGACAGCTGTGATTTTAAATATAAATTCCTTCTGGATAAATGTTGGCAAATTGTACTTATATACGTTATATACAATCATAGCACTGTATTCTCTAATGGAATGTCTAAAATCTAAGTTTGCTGAAGGTCTTTATTCTTGTTTAGACAATAATGAATAGTAATCAGGCTATAATTAATTTTGGTAATTATTATTAATCAGTTATCATTCTCACTGACTGAATAACTTTGATCAGATTGCTTTGAGTGTAAAATCTTATTTTACAGTGCTCGGTCCAATAGACCCAACCCGAGATATAGAGACCCTAAACGAGGACCAAGAATCCGAATACGTGGGCGACTCCGAGTGCGGAACGGAATTCTCGGAGCACTATCATCACTGTGCGGAAACGCAACGGCTCAATCCATTGGATAGCGGCGGTGAGGGCGAGTACAAGTACAAGGACTCTGATAGTTATCTACGGCATCCAAATTCTTATCTGCCGCATTACAATATCCACACGGATACGGAGAACGAGACAAATCCGCTTAACGGGCACCTGAGTACCCTGGAATCCGACGAAGAAGATGACGTAGTGCCTTATGGTTTTCCAAGTAGTAGGCGCAACCGATGCCACAAGGGCGATGACGTCGACGAGATCGGCTCTGTTATCACCACCCTCGAGGAGCGAAATTCTCTGTTGGGCGGCGGTACCAGCAACAGCGATCTCTCGACCAATCTCTGCGAGATCGACGACTCCGAATACGAGATCAACGAGCAGAAGAGCAACAATGGACGGATATGGCTCTCCGGAAACGGCATCACGCAGACCTCAGTGTGACAAACGGTCGAAAGCGCCAATAATGTGAACTTACTAAATGTGATCGTGTTTGTGCTCCCCGGACGAGTGAATGTTGATAAGAAGTATGCAATTTTGTACATAGATATATATTATTGAATATTCCCGCGAATAATAGCTAGGCAAAGGCAGTCTGCACAGGCAGCTAACGTTTAAGGGACTGACATTAACGATAATACGATTACTAGGATAATTTGTAAAGCTAC
Organism: Trachelus stipa; assembly: GCA_036026315.1. Classification (NCBI taxonomy): domain Eukaryota; kingdom Metazoa; phylum Arthropoda; class Insecta; order Hymenoptera; family Cephidae; genus Trachelus; species Trachelus stipa. Next base: position 345,785 of record JAYRCB010000362.1, read on the forward strand.
AACTTCATGTAAACGACTCGTCAACGGTGTACAGATATTTCCACGGTAATACCGCGTCGCGATTTTCCTCTACCGGAATATCCAAGTAACTAATTGAACGAATGCAAAGAAATTTAAGTAAAGCGACGTACGGGAGGAATCTTCTTAGCTACCGACGTACTTAATCAACCAGGTATCAGTGAGGGTTCTGCTGTTTTGTTTTTCAGGTTTCGTTGCGTACGTCAATTAGACGGAGAGTAATGTCATTCCTATTTAGTTTGCAACTTTTTCGTCCTGTCCAAATCGCTATTATTTCCATTATGTAATATTGTCTAAGGGCGAGCTTGGTTTGTGGCTTCGCTTTTACTCTGAACCAAATCGCCATTGCGCATCGTGGACCATGCATATACTCTCGTTACTTTTATTACAACTATTATTAATTTTCTACTACAATGCAGTTTTAAAGGAATTTCGCAATGTATTTAAAAAGAATTTAGCGCAAAAGGATTCTCAGCTATGGTTTTAAAAATGGAATATGAATCGAAAGATGAGAAAAAAAGTAGAACAGAAGATAACAGCATTGTTTTCTTGATGGGCTTAAGGGAATGAAGGAAGAAAAAGAGATGCAAAGAACAGAAGGATGATTCGAACCGAATGGAATCATGATCACGTCGATAGACCAATGACTATTATTTAATAATATATTGTTTAAGCGTAAGTGTTATCCTACAACTATATTTCCATCGTAAGAGTATACACATAGGTATGTTTATGTATTTTTACTAATCACTAACCGATGATTATTTTGGCTACGTGTAAACTGAACCGATCAACTACTTAATGACGATTGATACATAACAAATATGAAGAGAGAAAGAGAGACACGACGTGTAGCTTAGCTTAAGTAAATGAAAAATAAAATTAAAACTAGCGGCAATAGACGAGCTTGGTAAGTCGCGAGATGAGGAAGATGATTATGATTTAAAAAAAAATGAAAAACAAGAAAAAGAGGAAAAAACGTGGACGGCCAACGGAGCACGTCGAGAAAGCTCTAACGTCCCTTATTAAGCACAAGTTAAATAGTTAAAGATGAATATAAAATATTTTTACTGTGATGATAATAATGTTTATACGATGACGACGAAGTACTATGACTTCTTGTATCATAATAATCGCAATGTTAATTATCTGTCATTTTTTATGGGAAAAACAATCTATTCGAGAAACTGTGGAGAGCTGACATTGTTCCTCAACATTGTAACTATCGTTATCAATGATTCCATCATCATTATCATTCTTCCATTCATCTTGTCAATCATTTTCAACTTCGTTCTTCCGTCGATCAGTCGGTCAGCTTTGTACGGCACAACCGAACACACAGTGCTGATAGATACATATTTGACAGTAAATTTTATATTGATTTTTTATCAATAAGACTGCCAGTGATTAATGCGAGTAACTTTGTGCTAATTGTATAAATTCTAATTATCTTGATCATTTTGAAAACCAATAATATTCCAGTAAATATTTGCTTGTTATACTTAAAGACGACGAATTCACGTCGCTAAACTCTTGCGTGTTATTGAACGGAGATAGAACAAAGGAAAATGATAATTAGTTGGATTAATTGAAACTGCCAATAACCTAATGCCATATATGTAAAGCAATGCATTTCTCCGTTGGGCTGACTAGTAAGTTTTGCGAATTCGCGTGGACGGGATTCTAACGCTTTTCTTTCGTTGTAATTATTAAATATAAGTCGTCTCTTAATTAACGCTCTTCATTCCCACGTTAATTAATTTCCGTCGAATAAAAATGCGTAGCGGCAGCTTAACTAGATGGATAATGATAAAGCGCATTTTTTTGTATACATAGAAATTTCGTTAAAGAAAAGGGGAGAGGAAGAAACAATTTTCTGTACCACTTATGTTCCTGTTTTGATAAGGACAACCCAGCCGACGTAACCGCAACTGTTGTTTGCGATATGTCAGCAGAAACGCCGTTAGGTGATAAGAGACGATGCGATTATACAGGGTGCGATTATTTTACGTTTTATCACAAGGATATAAAATCAATCAAAGTATCATCCCTGATGTAATATTATTTTAAATGGTAAGGAAGGATAGGAAAGGAGAATAAAAAAAAAGGTTCGTCCGTGCCTCCCTACCTGAAATTTCAGAGCGCGACAATTTTAATCGCGGATACAATTGAATCTAGATAATTTATTCTATATTAGAATGAAGTAAGACGATTGTACAGTTTAATTTAATGAATTGTATCAGGTACGAGCATCAAAGTTGGCAATGAAACTTTCAGCCGGTGTCGAAGCACGGTGCACGTTGAGAGCGTTAATAATGTTTTTAACGTTTTTATTTAATGTTAATTTATGACGGCGTAAACTATTGAAAAATCGCGCGCAACGGATTCAGTTTTGTAATTGCAAACTCAAAAATTTGGAGTCAACTTCGATGTCTTTTATTTGTATGGTCTTCGACAAGCTAGCAATGATTTGATGCTTTGGGTTTATTGAAGGCAGCCGCCATGCCTCAGGCGATTTGCAATCATTTATTGTATTATTCTCTACTTGTAGACGAGGCGATTGGAATTGACGTGAGGATGTTCCATGTAGTAAAATGTCATGCGAAATTGGAGGAGCATGGCCAAGATAGCAAAAGCGTTTTGCTGAAGATGTTTTTTGTGCGTGACGTTATTTTAAAAATATTTTTTTAACAACCCTAACTTTAGGCCTACCTATGTGTCAATCGTGAATGTTTTTTTTTTTATCGCAATAATGGAATAATTCAAGAATATGTTTACCATGGAATTTCGGTAGACATCGCTGCGTGCGTATGGATTCGTTATCATTGTACCGTATCAAATTTCACTATCATAATGCATATACGCGTCAGACACATAACCCACATATTCGACACTGTGAAAAGAGTATTGTAAAAAAAATCGGGTACAATTTTTCAATTCGCCACTGTAACATGTTTCGGAATAGCCCTGATAATAGAATACATATCGATATCATGAATTCTGTCAGAGAATGAGGAACTTGACTTGTTGTAATTGTAAGGCTATAATTAATTTGTACAAGATCAACCTATTGTAATAAAGAAACGAATCTTGCCTATAAAACAATTTTTGTATTTAATACTATCTCAAATTACTATTCTTATATCTAGACCCCAGCGTTTGGGATACCTGACGAAGAAAATCGTAACTTCGGGATGCTGCGATATCGGAAACGGCTGGGATTAGAGGAACATCATGAAATTTCATCACCCCCAATGTATTCGTAACACCAACATCTCTCAGTCCATCATTTCTCAATTACCAGTCTTTATTCATTTCACTTTCCACTTATCCGAAGAATCTAATCTTAATGGTAAACATCTAGATTTAGAATTCATTTTAAAGTCTTAAATTAAATCTCTGTTGCGTAGAGATCTATATTCATGATTAATTGTTCATTATCATATTTCTCTACTACCAATCAACGTCGCTAAATGCGATATGTTGTGAAATAGAAAAGCCAATGTTTTCTAGTCTTTCTATCTTCGTACAGTTTTCATACAATTTTTTTAATAAATTAATTGCTCACAATTTCATCCCTTTTGCTCCGCAATTTGTTTCTTATTTTATTATAAAACATCTATAAATAACAAGTAAAATTTTATTTTCTTTCGCACATTAAGACTTGGAAGTCAGAAATCCTGGCCAAGAATATTTAAAAGTACTGAAAGTTACTCAAAATTGGGCGCGCGCAACTTCGTCGCGCAGG
>JAYRCB010000363.1:330-36345 GCA_036026315.1 Trachelus stipa
AGAGAGAGAGAGAGAGAGAGAGAGAGAGAGAGAGAGAGAGAGAGAGAGAGAGAGAGAGAGAGAGAGAGAGAGATAGATAGTTAGATAGAGAGTTAATTTGTAATTATCATGTAATTTTGTCCTTTTTATCTGAAATCGTTAAATAATCTTGTACATATAACGTCTTAAGTTGCTCTTTAGATAATAATTAGTCTGATAATTTTTTGAAAAATTTTCAATTCATTATCGACTCTGTCAATATTGGCTTCATGTATAATAGTCGATATATAATCCCTTGAGATTTGACCCTTGACATAGTCAGTTTTTTCAAGTGATAATGTTCAAAATTGCTAAAATTACATGAAATAAAATATGGATACCGCGCACTTGAAATTTTTGCAACTTGAGTAACTTTTTTTTATGTTGAAAATTTTTTTATTTCAGATCATTCAAGCGTATTGACTGTGTTTAAAAAAATTTATAAAAAAATCTTTCTTTTTATGTTTATCTCGATGATACGTACAAACGATACTTTGTAATTAATGAGGTTACAGTGGTTCACTTTTATAACTACATATATATGTCACTGCGCATCGTTTATATATATCTTTGAAGATTAATCGTTAATAATCTTTACTGACCGCATCAATGAACGTGCGCGAAAGAATTGGAAAGAAAAAATGATTATTTATTGCACGGATCCTATTATATTTATCGATTTGCAAATAACCCTTGTAACCTTGCGTCTATCGTGTATCCATGAGTCAAAGTGCAATGGCCTCCTTTACACTTTTTTAAATATTGTTCTCCCGCCTGAATATCAATACTATTCAAGTCTTTTGTACAAATTCTAATTTGTTTACGTTCATTCAATATTTCATTAGGTTGGTGTCTTGCAGAAGAAATTAAGATTTTTTTATATAATTAATTACCGACCATAATTGCGAATTCGTATTCAACTCAATTGACGACTTATTGCACGTCGTAAATAATTTTTTAAGTTGCCGTTAAATATCTGTATTTTGTCTTGAATTTATCAGGGAGCTTTAACGATAAACATATTTGATTTTTACTTAACCCCAGAATTAACGCTGCTATTTTATTTTCCATTTGAAAATCATTGAGTTGCTGTATCTCGGACACCCCACATATCTACTCCCAGGTTAATTTATATCTCTATTTGCCTTAATTCAATTAACTTATACTTGTTCAAGAAGATATCAGCCAACTTTTATGATTCACAACTTTTTTTTATTTTTCTTCACTTAATTTGATACTCCGATTCGCCTTATTTCAAATTGCACGTTCACTGCCGCTTTCGTACCCTACGCGGCGCTGCGGTCGCAATATCTACCGAAGGAACAGTCCAGCAATAAGAGTTAAAATAAACTTGCTAAAAGAACTCCACTTTCTCATACAAAAATGCAATATAATAATCCATAACCAAATTAATGGCGCTTATCAATAAAACCGATTCGCAATATCAATTGGATAAATTAACATTTCATATTAGCTAATTAAAGAATTTCGTACATGTGCCTCAAAAATACGGTTCAAAAGTTCATTCACTAATTTCTAATTTTATGACCATTAAATAGTGTACACAAAAATAAACATGTAGTTACGATAATATGGAGAAACTCCAATTAATTTAAGATGTCGATTAAAAATTAAAATACACTGATATACCAGTTGAGCCATCTACGTCAAGGAATCGTACAAGATTAAGTAGATATTCGTAAAAAAATTTATTCCAACATTTTAATATTTGTCCCAATAAATTGCAAGTATTACTGAATCAAAAGATAAGAACTTATATACTCGAGTATACGCACATGAGAGAGCATGTGATCAATAAGCAAATATCGAGCTATTAATATACACTGAGAACGACGAATGAGGAATGTCATAAGAAAGCATCATAACGACGCATTAAGATATCCGAAGTTTGAAAATCCTGTACCAAGTTTCGTCAGACTTCTAGAAAGCTAATCGAAATTTCTCCTAAGAAAAATAGGATCTACACCAAACGACTACATAAAGGGCAAAAATAATCATGTATTTTTCTATACGTAGATATATAAGCTGCTTCAATGACCACGTGTGTTGATATATAGAAACTGGATAACATGGCGCCTAGCTTTTCATCCGAATGATAACGAAGAGACGTGATAAGAGCGTCGCCAGACCCGGACCAATAAATAGAGGAACTTTGCACTCTTGAGTCACATTCTGTTATATATCCTTAGTAGAGTTTCTTCAAACGTTCCTTTACTGGACTATAGGCAATTTTCAATTCTCCATCAAGCTAATAAAACACCACATAGATTTTATTTTAATATAATTTGTTAATACGCTTATTCTGCGCTTCCGGTATCTGGTGAATCCACTGGGTACGGACCAGTGAATCTTAATGGACAATCGATATTGAAGAATTTTTAATAAGTTGTTGTGGCAGATGACAGTTATGAAATGGAACATTAACATAGTGGAACGTTGTTACATGTTAAAATTTTATTAACTGGGTGAAAAATTTAATCGAACCTTCGATCCAGTGAGAGTTAATAGATTTTTTGGAGAATTTCGACGATTTCCTTTGTGAACGATATGGTTTGGTTACCTAGGTAAAGAAAGAGAAAACATTGAGAGTAATCATTGCTTTAGCAGTATAAGACTTAAATAAAAATATTACCAAAATAGTATTACCGTGAATCTCAAGAGAAGAATTTAATAAGCAGTATATTTAATTAAGAGCGAGATAATAGCTTGAGTGTTATTTTTTTTATAATACATCGCACAGTAGAATGTTAGACAGAAACGTAATGCTGGTTTTACGTACCAGACAAGAACGTACGGAGAGACGACTTAGACATAAGAAAGAAGCAAATCCACGACCGATGGAACCACCTCCGCAGCTTCTGAATAATAATCATTTGTATCTTGATCTTAATATGAACTTCAGCGAGAATAAGAAACAGGAGGATATCAGGCGTTTGAAAAAGGTATGAAGACGTTATTTTCACGTATTATTTCCACTGAAATACTTAAAGAATACAAAATATATAAGGTATTACTGTGCACCTGCAGGCGCGCGTCTCTTCTGGTAGATTCAAATGTGGTACCAACTGCGTAACAAGGTGCGACGACTTTTTCTATGGTCGAGAAAAGAATTCTTCGTAAATACTCAAGACTTTTGAGAGACAAGATGTCGTACAAGTTCCCTTGAGTGATATTCTATACCTGTGAGTTTACAGCCTGTATTCAACTTCCGCTCCGAATGTCTCAATGTCAGTTAAAAAGATTATATTCTGGGTACAGTTGAATTTACATGGTTCGAATTTCTACTGACTAGCGTAGTCAGTGTCTCTGTCCGCCAATGAAAATGTAGAGCGTGAGAATCAATAATCAAAATGGCGCTGACTCCGTCTCGTGGGTACGATGAATATCGCGCAGCTTTAAACAAACGTCGACGTTATTTAGCACGGTAACTTTTTTCGCAGTGCCTGTAATCTGGATTAATTAATAAAGTAGCAGTTGATCGTGGACAGTGGATACGTGAGAGGTGCAGTGAACGTTGTAGTTTGTAAAATAACATTGATGATTAAGCTTGAGAGAATCGAAGAATTTCATGACGGAGTTTCACGTATGATGTCTCATTGGCAGATCTAATTGTTTCTATTACAAATTATGACTTTATGTAACGGATCGTTTTCGGATGGGAACTATGCTTTATGATTCCGTTCCACTCGTGATCGTTATTACGGGTCATTACTTGATGACGTCTTTAACCTACAATTTTACGCTAGCTGATCACGTGTTACTCCTACGGATTACGACTCGCTTGGTATTTGGGGTTAAGAATTCTTTTATTTCTTTATATTGTTCGACTGATTTTAAAATAATTATCTTTATTTATCCTTTGTCGCATGTCGCTTCTATGCTTGAAGAGTCGTATGCTTTTTTATTGACATTCTGGCAAAGTGTGTCGCGTGCATTTACACAAAACGGCTTTCATGACAGTTCATAGGTTCAGGAAGTTTTGAAGTTCAACGAACAAAGGTGCTTTTGTCATTTGTACTAATGGCGTGTGTGGAATCAATGTTAAAACAGTTTTTAATGATTTAACATACTTGAAAAGATTAATAGAAAGAACGAATCTGTAAACTTGACGTAATTACGTTATGGCTTGGATAGTTTAATTACTTTGTCCTCGTTTTCCATATGTTTTCGTTATTATGGAACCTGTACGTTACATAAAGTAACGTCTGATGTAAGCTATCGATATTTAAATTCCTCCAAGAGATCATTACGTATTTGATTAATGATTTTATAAGTAGTTTCATTTTTCTTAGATGATATTAATGATTTGAAAGGGAACGTTAATTCGCTTTAATAAAATTGCAAAAATTTCCATAACCCTGGCACATGAATTATCTTAATATCCTCCCCTTTTACGATATATTAATTACAGCATTGATATCAAATGCAAGGCGGCCTTTTAACGCATATTTATATAAATTCCAAGAGGGAGTCAAGTTGCCATAGTCTGGCAAAGACCGTAGTACGCTTATATAACGCCCGTAGAAATATTTCGCAATATATCTGCAGCGTCCCTAACCTCATTTTTCGAAATTTCTACCTCTGACACGTGCAAGTGCATCCATTAAGAATCCACTTTATAAATTTTTCTCTAAAGAAAATTCTGCAAAAAATGTTATCTACAAATTTTTAAAATCTCCATAAAAATTCTGAAGCATGATCTCCAGCGAATAAACTATAATTACAATATCCTAACAATGACCTGGTAAGAGGTCAAATCAATAATTATCGTGCGTCTGTAAATTAGTATATTAATTATTTACTTTCGATGATCCAATAGCAAAGTTCCGATGCAAAATACAATATAAAATATTTTTGCAACGTTTAGAAATTTCAAGTGTACATTGCGAAACATTGTAAAACAATAATATTGCACTTATCGTCGGGCACGATCCCTTTTTACAACCGTCAATTAAGATTAGCCAAGAGTAACGATTGATATCCTCATTAAGTGCACTGTTACGACGTTCACGACGCCAATCGTTGGCCTCGTTCGATCTAACATTACGCGTTTCATTCGCCTTGCAAATCCGTAGCTTCTTCGCTCGAACACATTGATGAATTCCTCACCAACATCCTTGCCTGCAGCCTCTTAGTACCTTCATAAGTTTCCGAGATTGCTGAAAAGTCTCAATAGACATTCCATCCATGGACTGGAGGTTACCTGTGTGGGTAATTAAAAAAAAATTATCATTCGATAGCTATAAATTTATTTATTTATCCACATTATCCTACAATCTCTTATAACATTTTCTTTGAGGTCTCCTGAGGTTTATGTAATTCAAGCCGACTTCCATACACGAGCAAAGCCATGTAGGACACAGTGGGAATGTTGGTGGGTAGGTTGGTACCTCGTGAGAAGGTTTCTGCTTGGCAAGGTAGGGGACGTAACCTATCCATCATAATATGCATAGTGGGGAATCCCCACCCGATTGTTAACCACCTTCTGGTATCAGAAGAACTGGAGGAACCTGTAGGTCATCCGGTCTGCCCCACCCTTGTGTACTGCTACCTAGAAGGTACCCACCCACGTATTCTTATTTTTATATAAACATTTTAGTGCACATCGAGACTTGGTTAAGCCCGCAGTGTCTTTCACATTCGTCCAAGTTTTCTTGCATCCTGGAGCAAGGGAATCCGCGTTGCGTCATCGTTACCAACCGACTGGCTGCGTGCGTGTGTGCGTGTGCGCATAATCGAAGGGTGGGACGAGAAAAGAGAACGTGTAAAAATTGAGGATTTTTCTTATTTTTTTTTAATTAACCAAAATTCATGGTATCCGTAGATTAACTCTTTTTTGTAGTATCTTTGAGGTTTTTTTCGAGTTTTTTTTTTCATAAATGTTTTTACTTTCCTTCTTGGCTAATATTTTATGCCCGTCTGACGTTTCACGTTGACGTGGGATTTTCGCTACGAATATTGTATGACCTTTTTTTAACCCGGTTGACAATACTTATGAATTTTTTTATTAGTGAATTCCGGGCAGAGATAAAAGATGTAAAAAAATATGAGAACCGGCATCACAGATTAAAGTTTATCTCGAGCGAATCGTTACAACTGTTTGAAGTTGCGACAATCGAATGATCCGTGAAAAATAGGCCATAAGCAGAGATTGAGAATGCAAGTTTTTTTTTTATTTATTTGACATATACGTATTTCAAATCTTCGAGTCGAGCAGTCGCGTGATAGAGAAATCTATTTAAAAATTCTTATGTAGCTTCCGCTCGTATGTATTTTCTGTCGCAATAATACACCATCCTATATTTATTGTAAATATGGAAATACGCGTAATATCATTTACAAACGAATGATTGATTAATGACTCTGCAGCGGCGTCATTACTCATTATAATTAATTATAGTATCTTTTATACATTTTTATCAACATCATTGACACGTATCTTATTCAATGATACGTGTGGCTGGGTAAGATGAACAAAAAGACAGAAGTCAAAATATGTCGTCACATCCGACAGGTATGAATAATTCATAAATTGAGATACACAGTAAGATTAATAGTCATGATCCTCGATAAGCGTTCCGATGATGACTGTTAAAAATCTGTTAAAAATGAGCGAGATGAAGTAATTGTCGAGGAAAGGAGAAGGAAAGTGAAAATAAATAACGACCGTAAACTAGATTTCTACATTGAGCGAGAAAAAGGATCCTTGTATAGGTCGGGCTTTGCATCGGGATTATCGTCGGGTTGCTTGTAAGGTTTCCTCGAGGGAAGCCAGATCGTGGTCACCGACTCATGATTGTCATCAGCGTAGTCAACGTCTAGGATGGATCGTAGCGAGAGTGGAAACGAGGGTGGCAGTTCGCCGGACACCGTGATTGGCCGTTCCTCGTCGGAGGAGGACAGGAAGAGGAATCCTGGCAACACTGCCGGTGAATATGTGACGGTGGGGGACAGCAGTTCCAGCCTGGACACAGTATCCGGTCCAGGAGTTGGTATGGAGGAGCAGAAGAAGGGCCGTTTCGGATCGCTCAAGAGCAGCTTCCGGAAGGAGGGTGGTATCTTCAAGATCAAGAAAAAGACTTCGTCGCTGGGAAAGCTTGAAAATGAAGCATCGCTCGAAGTCGATCCCGAAGGGGGTTCCCCTGGCAAAGGTTATTGAAAAATGAGAAAGAAGGAATCGAGCATCGATCGTTCCTGGATATTATTATTTAAGTAAAAATAATTTTCAAGTCACTCCAATTTTATTAGCCTTTTACGTATCTTTATTTAGCCCGGGGATGATTCGATGATCGAATCGATCGGGTTGTCTTGAGACTTAATGATTTTTGGTATTACCTGAATGGGAGCTGAATCTGAATTTTGTAAACTGACAGAAGCCGTACGCAAGAAGGAAGTGGATAAGAGGAAGACCGAGAAGAAGAGCAAGAAGAAGTCGAATTCCATAGTGAGGAAGCTCAGTCTGAACAAATTCAAAATCTCCAGCGAGCAGGAACCACGACACACGCCCGAGGGTGGAGACAGCAGTAGATCGCAGAGCCAATCGTCCCAGGAGTCGCCCTATCATTCAGCGGACAGCCCCCTGAAGCTCTCGAGGAAGGGGCACCAAGCCGTTCAGGGACTTCCACTTCCAGAGTGCGATAAGCCTGAGAAGGAGAGGTCTGACGAAAGGCTCGAGGAAAGATCGGAGAAGATCGAGAGACCCGTGAGCACTGTCACTGTAGTGCAACGGAAATCGCCATCGCTGACTATACGCAGTACCGTTCCTGCCAGCCTGGAAGAGACCAGGAGTCACGGTGAGAGACACAACGTCATCCTCGTCGGCATCTTACTAGTCTCAACGTCCGCCGTTAAGATCGTTTTAGCCATAAACTTTTCATTCACAGTCAATATTTATCAGTTTTTGGAACGCGCTGTTCGCTCTAGCTTTTCGTTATTTAAATTTTCTATGAAATTAAGCCTTTTTTTCTTTTGACAGTTTAACGTTCTCGAAACACGTAGTCGCGTAACGACTTTACAATATTTAAACACGAGTCCATCGACTCACGGGATGACGATTGAGATCCATATAAGACGTGTCCTAAGAGAGTCTATTCGCAGACTCACCGATTCGAGAGAAGCACACCCAGACGTCGGAGAACCAGAGCAAAATCCAGTGCAGCGTGTCGACGTTGCCATACGCCATTTCAAAATGGCCGGAGCAAGCTGTCCAGGACGCGCGGCTAGATTCCTCGAAGAAGCCTAAGCTGTCGGTAAAGTCGGATTCGGAATCTGCAGTACCGCCGAAAACACCACCTGCAGAGTTACGGAGGAAGCTGTCCCTGCTCGAGGAGAAGCGAGCGATTTTTCAACGACGTCGCTACGACACTTCCCACGATACTTCCGGGGAGACCGTGCAAGCTCACACGGTAGACGACGAAACGGCTGCTCGAATTTCCGTCGACGACACGAAGCGTCGTGCGCGTCACATAAGCGTACGAAAATTCGACACCTTCTCCACGTTCGAGGGCACCTTCGACGAAGATACCGGCGTCGGTTATCTGGCTGGGATCGAGGAAGACTTCACCGAGAGCGTCGATCATCTGAGCGACAGTTTCGCCAGTACAGACGCCATGCCGACACTTCCGGTCGGAGAGTCCAGCGAGAAAACTCGTTCCATCAGTCAGGATAGCGGGGTGAGGAACACATGGGTATCCCGACTAATGATTCAAATTGAAATGAGAAAAAAAGGTTCTCTCACGGTTTACGATAAATAATAAGAGATAAAAATACCGCTAGCTTTTTACGTTGATTACTAGCTTTTTGTAATAAGAATAACATATTAATATGCAATCTGGGCATCTTACGCAAGATTCGTTTGAGCTATCGCTAGGATCACGTCTATGCTTGGTATATAGGTGACGCAACCACCGGTTTTCCTTTCTCAATGATACTCGCTCATTTTTTTCTTCTTCTTGTAATTTTATTACTCTTACCCGGTACTCTCCAACTTGCTGTATCGGATGCTCGTAGACACTGAAACTCGTGCATTTGTAGTAGAGACTCTTGTCTAGTCGACTTAGTAATTCTAGGATGGGAATCGACAAGATATATATCTTCTGCGGTTATCCCTTTGCAGTCCTTGTCATCTCGACACCTCGAGGATCACTTCAGGTTCTCGTGTTACGTGCTTAGCGTTGCGCAACTACTATTTATTTTTCTCTTCTCTCTCCTTCTACACTTGGTCGGTACGCGACATCACTTTTCTTGGGTCGATCGATAGACGCACGTTTTATTATTGCCAGTTTCGTTCGATTAGAAGGGACCTACGTTTTTGTCTAATGCGAATTATGATTAGTATTGATATATTTTTTTTAATTATGGAAATTCATCCTAATTTCTTGTTACATCGCTAATCGTCCTTGTGTAATACTACAGGGTGGTCGCAGGGGGATTCTCATGTCGAATCGCCTTGGGAGTTGGAGAATTATTTAATAGAGACGCTACTTTGCGATCACCCTGTATATTCCGAGCTACCGATACTGACTTTTGTAAATGCCGATGGCTGCTGGGCTCTGTTAGATTTAGAAATTGATCATTTTTATTAACCAAGTATTATCGCACGTTGGATATCTTGTTACTGGATTACTGCACCATTCACGACTACACGTTATATATACTTTGACGTAATTGGATCACGTCGAAGGTTTATGGGGGTTTTTTTAATTCGCAATAATTGTATACACATGTTTGTGACATTAATTTGCAATTTTTTTTTCGTTATTTAACGTCTTTTATATCTATTTAACTTGATACTTGTTAACTTGTTTTATTCGCATATTGACTGTCTTTGGACACCCGTTACATTTACGTAAGAGACAAGCTCCGGTCATTAGCCAATGAGACAGTCATTTTCATACTTTTACATAGCTATTATCGACTCTTATATATGACAGTTTGTAAAGTGACTTATAATTAGTCACGTTCAAGTCGGAAGAAGTACGATAATTGCGGACGGCGAGTGTCATGGAAATGGAGCTTAAGCTGTGGCAAAGTTTGCCGGGCTATGATTTTAGCAGGTGGAGATCGCGTCTACCAGGGTCATCGAAACGTCATTCTTCAGTGCGTGTCACGTTTGCAAGAATGATTCACATAATTATATAAATGTAAATGTACCAGGGTGCATTGCACTCTGTGCTGGGTCAGGGGAACGAGGGGGGCAATGCAAAAAAGTTGGTAAATCTGTGTGAAAAAAATTGTACTTTATTGTGGTGTATATATATATATATATACACATTACCATGCTGACTTTGGTGGGCTTAAGATAAGATGATAAGAGTCGCGAGAAATTCGTTGAATTTGTAGTGAAATTCTAAGACAGCTGGATAATTTGTTTTTTAATTTTAAATACGTTGAATTTCATTCAGTCGTCAGATAAGCGAATACCTGCCGACACATGCTTCGATGTGGGTTATTTGATAAATGATTTATTGCTGTTGACTGATACAATTGATATTTATGTCGTCATGGTTTGATACACTGACTGTGATAGTAATCATTTAATCATCGTAACGTGTGTCTTATGATTACTTAGTCAGGAGTCTAGGCAGGTGACTTTGTAATTACTTGAGGGGACTTTAAGATCCTGAAGTTGTAACGCGTTTTATTGATTTGTACTTTGTTTTTGTTACAGTCGTCGCAGAACAATGCCCCCAACGCGGGTCTGGGCGAGAAACGCGAACATCTCTACAAGATCTTGGTGATCGGTGAATTGGGAGCTGGCAAAACGTCAATCATCAAGAGATACGTTCATCAATTTTTTTCTCAACATTATAGAGCGACCATAGGCGTTGATTTTGCACTGAAAGTCCTCAATTGGGATCCACATACGATAATAAGATTGCAACTGTGGGATATAGCTGGTAGGAATTAATGAAGGATTTTTTAATACTTTTATAAGGTTCAATTATTATTGTTGATTGTAATTACCGTGAAACGTTTTTCTTGTAGGTCAGGAGCGATTTGGAAATATGACCAGGGTGTATTACAAGGAAGCAGTGGGAGCATTCATTGTTTTTGACGTAACGAGAAGCGCCACTTTAGATGCTGTTGTAAAGTGGAAACAGGATTTGGATTCAAAGGTACAACTTCCAGACGGTTCGCCTATTCCCTGCGTTCTCCTGGCTAACAAATGCGATCAGCAGAAAGAAGGTTTGGTAAATTCACCAGGAAAAATGGACGACTACTGCAAGGAGAAGAATTTTGCCGGCTGGTTTGAGACGTCGGCCAAAGAGAATATTAATATTGAAGAGGCAGCCAGGTTCCTTGTCAATAAAGTAAGTCATCTAAGATGCGTTATAAATTTGTACTTCCTTTTAATTTAACTAATTTTTCTTTCTTTATTTGCTTGCAGATACTCCAGAACGATCAAATAATAAAAGGCAATGGCACTCAGGAGCAAAACGACGGTGAAAGATTCGCACTGAATCAATCGCCTACGAGCACTAAGAAATCGTGTTCCTGCTGACGAAGCGGCTCGCCCGATCATTCACAGAAGTCATCGCATTCCGTTACCTGGACAGTTCTCATCGTTGATCCTTGATTGAAACATTAAAAGACTGTTTCGCTAGCTCTAATCGCGCCAAGAGTATCTTATAAAACTTTATTAATATTAATTATAACATTGATTATCATCGACGATACTTAATTACATCCGCGTACGATAATATTCATGTCGATACCTATACGGATATCAAAATCGTTGGCCTATTCAAATTATCATTTTTCCAATCTTAAGATCATTGCCTTCAAACTCCGTTTTTTTTAGAATCTTCCAACCTTAACAGTAAGACTTCCTGTGGCTAATACTTCTTAAATATTGGAAATAATCATTTCATCATATAGGCCGTACATGGTTTACTTCCTCATACGTACAGATGCGCCGCCGTTCAATATACTTATTTTTGGTATCCCGTGCGGTAATTACCACGCATCGATAGACGATCACATTTATGGTTAAGATTGTACAAGAATACGTTGATAAGATTGATATCGCGTGTACACGCGATTTAGACTATAATCATGTTTGTTGAGAAAACAAAAGACAAAAATCATACGCATTCACTGACCAAGGCAATTCATTCTCAATGGAGATTTATTCGATGATCATGTCGCGCGCCATTAACGAGTGCCATTTTTTTTCTCTTTTAAAAATTTGACCAAAATCCTAATTACTTACGTGCCGAGTATCACGCAGATCATTATTAATACGTATTGATTACGTAAATTGTATCTAACAAAAATATTGTCTTTCATTTCTGTCTCTGCTGATACATTTCACTAGCGTCTCTCGTTTCCTGCTCGCAAACTGTCGCGAGCTTGGAAACAGGAAGACCCGTGGTAGCCATTTTAAATTGAAGACTTGGAAACGCGTTTCAAGATTTTAAAATGTTTCTTCGCAAGCGACGTTGCCACTTTCTCACTCTTTGGAGATCTGCAACGTTGCTCGAGATAATTTAAACGAAATTGTTGTTATTGACGACGGAGTAATATATATATATATATATACACAAGAAAGATTTATATATAATATACACGTATAAATTGAACTAAAGTTTGATAGCGACGAGAGAAAAAGTTATTATAAATAATAATATATTTAAGTATAGGCGACAATGAATATTGCTGTAAATAACTCAATCCCTTTTACGTAACGATATTTTCTGTCTTCTTTTTCCTCACACGTTGATCAATGTCGACCCTTTTATGGCAACTTTGCAATTTTATATCTATGTACGTAGAGGTTACGCGACAAGGATATATGCAATAACTATTATAATAAAGTGTCACGCGCGAATATATTTATATCGGCGCAAGCGTACCTGCGCCCGCCATTACTAAACAGTATGTCTGTCTACCATTATTTCCTTTTTCTATGTAATAGACGCAGCATTATTAAATTATATTCAATTGTTAAGTGCCTCTTTATATATTAATTCTTAAGTCTCGCTCGTTTCTCCTCTTTTGGTCAGTTGACCCAGCGTCGGTCACTGGGGTTATCGTTTACCCCAGGATTTTATTTTTTTGTCACTCAAGTATTGAAACATTATAATACTTTGTCTAGGGAGCATCATATTTGTATTAATAAATTGAAAGACATGATAAATGAGCAGTGTGGATCTCATTCTAGTTGTAATAAAAATACTAGAAATATATCTGGGTTTCTTGAGAACTGGAGCACAAAAAATTGATCTGGGGTATTTAATTACACGTTACCACTGCTGTTCGATAATTTCAGCCGACTAGCGCTGGATTATTAGTATCGCGTGGAATAAATTTGCGAAATTATAATATTAGTTATTCTAGAAAAACTAAGAGAGAACGAGAGAAGATACCGGCGTCTAATCTCTTTTTGAGAAAATTTCATGAGGCATTTAAACAAATAAAACGTGGAGCTTAGATAACAGAACAAATAGCGTTATCGTAATTAAACAGTGAAAAGTCTGACATTGTGTTCATACGGGCAGACAGTGCACGAGTTCGTAAAATACGGTGCAGTTGGAAAAGCGTCGTGCACCCTGAATCACCGTCAAAGTATAATGGAATCGTATAAAATAACGGCAGAGGAAAATATTTGTAGAATGTCTTTGGAAAGTCACGCGGACAGCCAGTCCGTTTGTCAAAATAACAATATTCGTATCGTGTGGGACGATATGGTGGTGCGTGGTGAAAAGAAGAAGAAAGTCAATTTATCAAAGCAAATTTATCGAAAACTACTTGGTGGAAAATTACTGGAAGCTGATAACGAATCGGTTAATATTCTGCACGGGGGTAAATTATATAAATTTTATTAAACATACCAATTCTGTAGGGTTTTTGATTAATCAGGAAAACTTGATGAAGTTTTCAATAAACACATAAGAGCCGGGACAGTGATAAAAAACTTGCTTGTCCATTGTTTCTTTCAATGGACCAGTAATTGTTGAATGTTTGAATTTTCTTATAGGTTTACTAGGTTTCTTGCAAAATATTCACATTTTTATTTTAGTATATAATTGACCATTGTTATTTTAGTATCAGGTTATGCCAAGGATGGCGATATGATAGCTGTAATGGGACCAAGGTATTTATAATTAATGCTTATCCATATTTTGTGTTATTTATTTTAGTTATTTGTTTTCTTAGTGGAGCAGGAAAAACAACCTTTATAGCTGCTCTTGCCAAAAAGGTTAGACTGATTTCTGGCTCCATTAAAGTCAATGGTATTTCAGCCACCAAGAATCTCATGTCTAATATATCAGGATACGTTCCGCAAGTTGATATTTTACCACCAACCGTCACTGTCATGGAGTATATGCAATTTGTGGTATGCTAATGATTTGATATACGCGGTGGTCGTGAAAAACGTAATACTATTGTCAATATTATTTTCAGTGCGCTATGAAACTCGATCAAAGTATGACTCGGTCGGAAAGGGAAATATTGATGTTGAAAATCATCTCGGAATTGGGTCTTTACGAATGCAGAGACACGTTAACGTCAAGTTTGTCCGGTGGCGAAAGGAAGAGATTGTGCTTAGCGTCGGAAATGGTGACGAATCCAAAAATACTTTTTCTAGACGAACCGACGACTGGTAATTGGGAAAATTAATTATTGCACTTAATTACAAATTTGTTTTTCTTAAAAATTCTTTGTCTTTCAATAGGCTTAGATATGTCAACGTCAATGAGAGTCATTGAATACGTTAAACGTCTGGTTAGAAACGATACAATTGTATTTTGTACTATACATCAACCAGCAATGTGCATTTACAAGATTTTCAACAATGTCATTTTTTTGGTTAACGGCACCACTGCCTACGCGGGAACTTTGAGCAACGCGAGGACATTTTTTGAAAGGTATTATAACACCGGTTACGATAAGAAAATTGTTTTACGAGTTTGCACAAAATTTACAGCCTTTTCTTCTTTCATTCACCAGCGAGGGTTTCGTATGTCCGACGAATTTCGATGAGGCTGAATATTACGTTAGAATATTATCGAACCAATTAAATGATGGTTATGAAATTTGTCGACTGGGAGCTAGCAATGACGCCACTCGTCTCTGCTCTGCTTTCTCAAAATCGCCATTGTCACGAGTACCGGAAACCGCGCGAAGACAGAGTCTATTTGAAATTCAAACTCATCGAAGACCCAATTGGCTAAGACAATTCTATTGGCTAAGCTGGAGATTGTATTTGGAAGCAAAAAGATCCATTTTCCATAACATTTTCTGCTGTCAGTCCTACATTGTGAGTTCTGTATTATTTAATGAAATTTTTACTTTATGCAAAATTTCTGATTGCATAGAAAAAATCTTATCTGCTTATAAACTTTCTCTGTTTAGCTAAGCGTTATTATGATCGGCGTTTTCTACCACCAGATCAATTCTCGTGAACAAATTGGTATCCAGGATTCAAGGGGTGCCTTGTATATAACTTCCGCACAAATTATATTCAGTAGTTCTTATGCAGTCGTGTACGAATTACCCAAAACGACACCTCTGTTTCTTCGAGAAAGCTCTATGTACGGCCCTGGAGTATATTATGTGACGCTTATTCTTGGAACGGTAAGATCAATGTCTCCCATGTTTATCAGCATCCAATCTTGCTGGCTATGAAATAATTATGCGTGGCAAGCTCTTCTATTTACCTTAAAATTATTTCAGATACCAAGCAATATTATAAAGGTTCTCATTTTTACGTCGATGCTGTTCCTGACACTGGAGATTAATTATTTATTATGGACGCTTCTCTCGCTCTCCATTTTCCTAAGCTCTGCAGTCATTTGCTCGATCGCATATGGAATCATGATTTCCAGCTGGGTTACAAATCCTTCCATGGGTCCGATAGTAATGGCACCCATTGATTTCGTTTCCATGTCTATGTCTGGCATGTTTTACAATCTTGGGTAAAATCATATTTAATTCCCAACTTTATCTTTGTCCTTTTACTTAAATCACAGTAAATTTTATTTAAACTCGACGTCATATGTTTCAGGAGCTTGCCATGGTATATGGGCTTTCTTAAATACTTATCCATTTTCTATTATACTCTTGATGCCCTTTCTATTATCCATTGGTCGCCCATTGATTATATTGGTAAGCCATATGATAGAGTTATCATTATTGACATTTGTTCAGCATAAAAGCATTAATATCATTTCAGCTTGCTATCCTGATAAGAATTTGCCATGCTTAAACAATGGAACTGCAGTTCTAATTGAATATGGACAAGGAGGGAAAAGTTTGTATTCAGATCTTTTAGGATTGTATCTTCTTGCATTATCCATGTTTGTCATAGGATATTTTGGAGTTAGATACCACAGAGCAAACAGGTCTATCTATTAGGAAGATTTTTATTGAAATTAAAACTTTAGTCATAAAGTAAAAAAAAGCCAAGTAGGACTTAAAGAAATGTTGTACAAAATTGTAAGACTTTTAGAAGCAAATTAGGTTATGTAATCCAAATAGCTAACTGGAGATTTAGTTAGTACTTTTAGTACAACTTTTTGCCGTTGAGAGCGCAATGCTCGTGGGACGGCCATGTACAATGTTCGCTGGACATTCAAGGGACGTTTGAAGGATGTTCCGTCCTGTTGGGGATTCGAATGGACTTATAGAATTTTCCACTGATCCTATACACATTCAAAGTAGGATGTATGCTTTGAAAAATATGTGTAGTATATAGGAATATGTATATATGTTCCTTCTCTTATATAGGAAGTATAGAGTCGGATGACTGATAATTTATCAAAAATCTTTTCAATAAGCCTTTTCCTCTTTCCTGTACGTGCTACGTTTAAACGTGCAATGTCATATTCTCGTGAATTTTTTAATAGAAGTTTTTACGTTCTTTTTTTTGATTAATCGATTGACTACGAAATTGGTCAGGGAAACTATACCCCGTGTCATGGATATAACGCACGGCGAACACGTTCGATCGAGACTAATATACTGGCTCTTTACGACTTCTAGAACGAATTGCGAGAAATCCTGCGAAATGGCCGAGTGCAAAAATTGCTAAAAGACCTAGGAGATCCAATTCGTAATTGTCTGGTTCGTATCCGTATTTTTCCAAAACTCCCAAACCAGTCGACACGCAAGGTTCCTCCAAATCCAGTGGACAATCTTAAGAGAAAACGAAATATTTTGGTTTTGGCTTAGGAGGACTGAAAAGATTAATATAATTTTATATACCTATGTGATCGATTTGACGCCACTGTAACAAAGACACGGCTTCTGTTCCGTAATAAAATTGAGAGAGATACTTCAGCCAGGCTATGTGTCCTGGCAGATTCCTAAATTGCAAAAAATGTTATGCAAAAAAAATAAAAATAAAAACGTTCATAATGTGTTACCCAAGATGAAGAAAAAGTCCGCTGAACATTAGCGTTATGAAGTCAAGAGGCACCGAAAATAAAGATGCTGTAGCAACGGATTGAAAAGCAGCCGACATTAAGCAACCTGTAAGAATTGATAATTGTAATAAAAAAAAAACTTTCAAGTCTAAAAAAATTTTTACCTAGAGCCGAAGCAGACGCAGCGGATAACACAAGAGGTATAACGAATAATACGAATCCTAAAAATCCACCCTTGAGGCCAACAATATTAAAGATCAATATTGAATACAATAAGGGTTGAAAAATGGCACCTGGCATCTGCAAGATTGACGATTGAGTTAAATTTATTATATTATAATTTAATTTCAAGATGTAATTTAAATTTCTTACCAAAATGGCAATTTTACTTATATAATATGGTGCTGGATGATACAGATCACTAGCTATATCGCGCAAAAGAAACGGCAATTCACGGGGAAAAGTATAAAAGACTCCGTAATTGAAAGTGAACGCTGTTTCTGCGACCACCAGGTATATAAGACCTTGCAAGTTCTGTATACCACGTTGATCGATGTTCACCAGGACTGACGCATAAGGGGTGGAAATAAATATGGCTATGTTCTAAAAAAAAAATAGCCTATTGAAGTGACAAAGCTCATTCAAAGCAGCGCACTTAAATATACCGGGTATCCGTTTAGTAAGTGATAATCGATCTCCACTCACCATATATAAAATGAACCTTAAAAATAGGTGAGTAAAGTTTCTCTTGTAATCCACGTACGACCTCCATGTTAACCATTCAAATTGAGTTATGGCACGAACTTTTTTAAAATCACCAGTAGCCACAGGTCGCTCGATAAAAACGGGATGTAAAGTTTCGTCGGTATTGAACTTTTTACACGAATCCTCAATAGCAGTTGCGACGGATTGACCAAACCTTGACTTGTTAAATTCATCGCATATCCAACGTGCCTGAGAAGTAAAATTTTCAAAATTTATAAAATGACATATTAATTTTGCCATTTCTTACCTTTCTGTAACTCTCTATTTCCTTGCCGCGAATTACCGACAGCTGGGAAACGTAGTATTCGGCGCTGTTGAATGTGGCTGGACAGTGTAAACCCAGACTACAAATAGAGTGACAAAAAAGAAGAAGCAAACAATCGCAGATAACCTTGTGTAAAAATTGTTTAACGTCAAAGCTCGTCTTCAAAGATAATCCAAATTCGTATATCCAGACACATTTGTTCTCAATAAATACTGGCACATCTCATTGGAGTCAGCCATAAGGAAAATAAGGAAGGATGTTCTCAATAAAGTTAAAGTTTTTTTGTAACAGTCGTGATAAATGTCTGAGAACAAAATTCCACTCGGTCTCTTATTCGGCGACTCGTCCACCCGTCACTCGAGACACTTAACCTTTAAGGCGAGTTTGCATCAAACACAAATTACTCAGTCGGAGTTAAAGTATATTTTACGTTGGATTTTCTTCTCAGATGTCATCAGACAATACTCTTACGATACTGACGAGTCACAGTGAACGTTTGAATTACCCATTGAAAAACTGTGTCGCCTCCTTTGTAGTTCCTTGAAAAGCCACTCGTCCAGCTGTCAGAAGTACGACCTCGTGAAAGAGATCAAGCAGACCAGAAGCTGGTTGATGAAGCGAACAAATAACTATTCTACCACGTGTCGCGACTTCCCTCAAAGTTCTTGTTACCGCCATTGCTGCATAACTGTCCAAACCAGTTGTAGGTTCGTCGCAAAATAGCAGACTGGGTTCCGTAAGTAACTAAAGTGTATCACAGCCCTTAATTGTTTATGCCAATCAATGTAATTGCTCGAGTTTCAATTACCTGCACTGCCAGAGCTACTCGTTTTCGTTCGCCACCCGATAACGCTGACAGCTTGGAATTTCTGCATTTGAACAGCCCCAATTCCGTCAGTATGTTCGCAATTCTTTCCTTTCTCAGAGCCGCGCGAAATCGCCTGTCCATTTTCATTCGGGCCTGAGAATACAGAAATCACTAATTCCAGTGGCGCTACGTGTTCTACGTGCTTTATCAATTAGAAAATTTATTTTACCAAACAATATATAATAAATAACGTTTTTCACATTACAGATACAATCAACAATTATATACAATAATTAGCATTTAATTCAAAAACTCATTTAAGTAATACTTTTCTGTAATTAAAAAAAAGTCAAAACCAGTTTTCATCGTTCCTGCATATTAAAAACTTGTTGAAGTAAAACGAGTCTTACGAAGGTACATTTTTGTTTGACGTAACGGCTATCGCGAATATCATTAATATAAATAATAAATTGTATACAGGAAATAATTAACGTTTAGAGTATACATACCATAAATTCCATATGTTCTTCTACAGTCAGAGATTCCACAGCTAAATCCTCCTGTGGCACAAATCCTGACATCCTGGCCATTTGTTCCCGGTCTACAGGCTGACCATTGAGAAATATATCACCAACGGTATCACCTGGATATATGAAATTATATATATGTATTTTTTTAAATTCTCAATTTTCCTACGTCAATTAATAAGTTTACAAAATTTTGTTTTTTCGACGTTCAAACAAATTCCCAGTGAAAATTCGCTGGTTTTATCTTAAAACGTAAAGTTTCTAAAAAGTAAAATGAACTTCACTCGAATTTCAAATTGATCATTTATTATCTACGTTATCCCTTTTTTTTCGCTATATGACAAATGGGCTAGTCATCTCGTATTAATCGTCATTAATAAACATATTAAAAGACCCATTAGCAACCGATACGTGATATTCATTTATCATTCATTGATACTTGCCTCATGATGATTTCTTTATACCTTTTATACGCCGACTTATAGTAGCGAGAAGGGTCGTTTTTCCAGCGCCACTGAAATTACATTAATCTCCAATTCAAGAAGATAAATTATCTGCGATTTCACTTAATCACGTTAATTAAATATCTCTTGTTATCTCGCGGAGATCTCAACGAGCAGCCACGTTGGTTATCGGATATTAATTAAGAACGTTAAATTCCCACATGCATTCCTTATGAAGTAACGTTAAGGAAAAAATAAATTATCAATTAATTCAAGCATACTCTATATCCGTTAATTTAGAAAAATAACAAAATACACGTATCGCATGACCAATAAATTATACCAAAAATTGTATATAATTCAAATTTCAATATACCTAGGTCCCATTATGGCCATTAAGGTCCCAGACTTCGCTACGCCATTCACTGTACAAAAAATCTTGATCAAATAATATATATAAAAAAAAATTTATAGCAAACAAAAAAATTACCTCCATTAAGTAGCTCCACCTGCTCTATCCTTTGATTTCCAAAAAATCCCCTCAACAAGTTATCACTCACTTTCTTTTTAATCGTATATGAAATATTTTTCCATGTCAAAACCAAATCCTTTCTTGAAACCTCGCATGGCACTACTGGCACAGACTCTGCTTGCATCTGCAAAGATACATATAATCATTTAAAATATTACCCACAATTTTCTGTATTACAAATAATTTTTTTTTAATAAAAAAAAGGTAATAGGCAATGCACCGTTCGTTCCTTAAGGAGAAACGTTAAATGTAAGGTCGCTTGATTAAAGAGCTTATATATATCTCTTTACTGTTATTATTATCTATCGCGTTATCATTATTATTATATTTCTAACAGCATAGCGTGTTTTGCGCGAAGAAGAAAAAAATTATAAAATTACATGTATACGCGAGTATTTATATATCCATATTGCTATTATATTTTCTTGATTATTTTAAACCTATAATAATATTAGCCATGGTGTCGCAACAGTGTAATTACGTTAGGTATTCAGTACGGGCGCATCTGCATTAATTTCCATTATCGAAGCCCTTCACAGTCTTGCACCTACGTGCAGTAGGTTCTTGACGATTGACAGTAGGTCAGCCGGTGTAATCGCGATTATATAAGTTACAGGTTCGACATATCAGATCGCAATCATTCGTTGCAATAGATTGAATTATGCAAACACTTGGTAAATAGCAATTTGTATCGTTATCGATAATTTATTTCGATCGTAAAAACCGAGAAGGATGTACGTTAGATAGTATTGAATATATACGTGTATTAGGTAATAAATAGTTGTGCGAATTGATCGAGTCTTCTATATATTTTTTAAGTCCGAACAGACAAGATGAAGTAGTGAGAAATATTTTTTAATAATCCACATGCATCTTTCTAACGATGTATGGCGTCTTATGTAACCTAGAGAACGCAGTATTACGATGGTGAATGCAAGTCGTGAGTAATCACGTTGGCATGATGAAATAGCAATTAAAATTTTTGTTTTATTATTATTTGAACTTTGAGGTTATATTGGATAACATAAGCCGGATGTTCAATTAGCACAACTGCGGTTTCAAGACTCACCCGAACACTTCCGAAGAAAATCATACCGACCGGACGTCTTGTAGTTCGATAAAATTCCGGTAAGGAGTAAGAAGAGGCGGCGTGAGAGTTAGTGCTTCAGTTGGAGTTTAGTGATTTTTTAAAAGTTTCTTTTTAATTCTAATTGGATTTATTATACTCGGATTATGGCTGGTGGATTTTTTCTTCACGGCGATGACTCTACTGGTATGTCAGAATTTAGTTTCTTTTCTGACTACGGCAGTGGTTTAGCTTACTGTCACGTTGGGGTAACTGAAGGCTGCTTGTTGCGCTACAGAAGTCTGCATCTACGTTCGAGCACTTTACGGGGGAATTCTTAGCGGTCGGAGTTAATGCTCTTACGTAAATAACGTGGGATCTAATGGATCCAAGGTTTTATGATCGTTGGTCATGATTTTTGTAGAGTGATGCAGGTACACTTTTTTTTAGATTTCGAACTGGAATTATGAACGAGAAAGGGTAAGTGTTCGTGGAAAAAATTCGTAATTGAAATATTTTATTGATTGGATACGTAATTTGTTAATTTTTGTCATTTCCTGAAAACGACCGACTGTCGGGATTGCATGAGGTGGAATGTTGACTAGCGTAGGACTAGCCGTTAGGATAATGGCTGCTGGGCTGGGATGCCAGAAGGTGCGTGAGAATGTGACAATAAAACGATGGAAATATTGGAATCGGCGCAATATGATTCTACGACGGGACGCGAAATGAAACGAAACAATGTTTGCGTTGCGCGGAACGTCGGATTGCTGGAATCGTGGATTTGTTAATATCGAGCGTCTAGCTAGTACCACATCAAAATGGCCGACGTTTAGTACGACCTTAGTCGGGATTAAAATCGTCTATATTTTATATCGGGTGTCCGTTTACGAAAACTAGTAAAGCCTGGCAATTTTTAACGTTGACTATTAATAGTTCTGATTCTCGATATTTTTTACTTTTAAAATGATTTTTCGATGATAATTATACGAGGGATGATGTAATTACTCTGTGTGTTTTCGTGATGCGTATAAAATATGGAGATTCGCTATTAAATTTAGTATCACGTACCTGAAGAAACTATAGGAGTTATAGAAGGTTACAATGATATAGTGCGTGACTAGAGCAACTGTGTATGCAAATAAGTCTTCCGACGTAATATGAAATTTTTAAAATACGATATCAAATAATTATATTGAAACGTATGACGTTAGGGCGTACGATGTATGAAAAATGAATGTCTGAAAAAATTATTATAACAATAAATGATTGAAAATACCTTAAAAAATTTGGAAATAAAATATTTTATTTGGAAGTTCAAAATATCTGTGAGTTAGGATAGATTTTTAATGGCAGTTGACGTATACTGTTACACCCGGTAGAAATCGGTTAAGGTGAGACGCCGATAAACAATTGACTGTCCTAAAACTGCGGTTAAACAAGGAAACGGTAAAACAGCACCTAATCGGCACGAGTCAGCGTGCTGCAAGGAGTTTAAAGGTTTTTTTCAAAGTTTTTTGAGAAGAAGGTAAATAGGCGGTTATAAATTAAAAAAAAAATGTCAAGCAGTGCTTCCTCAGCGACGGTGGTCGTGAAGAAGCGTGAAAGGACCCAAAACTGGGTGCCAGAGGAGAAGAGCGCTCTGTTCTCGTTGATAAAGGTTCACGTGAATGCGATTGAGAATAAGAAGATCGACGCGGCAGCATCCGCCATGAAGACTCTTGCCTGGCAGCAGATTTATTGTGCTTTTAGGGGACGATTCTCGACGGAACGTGACATTACGAGAATGCGGGAGCAATGGCGAAGAATGAAGGCACAGGCTAGGATCGAAATGTACACATTTGCTGAGAAGGTCAGTTCGATTTTTCTTGTAATAAAATCAATGCGTTTATTAATATAATAGTTAATGTCAGTTATGTTTTGTTTTCTTAGTTTTTAGGGTTAAATACAATTTTGTGTACCATAAGGATGTTACACCGGTAACGATGATCGGTTTATTACGTTTTACAATTTTTTATAATTACAATGGAGGTTAGAGTGTGCATTATGTATTCCAAAGATTTCTTTTTGGCTTCTTACAAAAATCTTTAGGTTAGAACTTTGGGACCTGAGGAAGCTGCTAAGAGTCGACCTTCTAACCTCTCGATCGAGGTCTGGCGACTTATGGAAAGTACAAAAAAAAACGATTGCGATGCCGAACGTTCTGATGAAAGTAGTCAAGACGCGGATGGCTCTACGAATTTTCAAGCAATTTTGGACAAGTTGGCAGCATCGTCGCCGCCGGAAATTTCTGTTCACGAAATTAAATTGGAGACGAATAGCGATGACTATAATGACGAAGATACGAGTCAACTTAATTTACTTGACAAACAACCTGACGTTTTTCGTAAAAGAAAAAGAATCCCACACAGTGACGAACCCATGGATCTTGTCGATCAGAAACGTTTAAAGACTGGTGATACAGTTAGACAACTTCACGAGACGAATGGTAGGTCCTGCTGATTAAAATTAAAGAAAAAAACAATTAATACTCCTTTTTTCAATATTTTAAAGAGGACGATGACAGCGGTCAGAGTGCTGCATCTCCTCAGCTAACCTGTCAGGATGAACAAATTCAAAGAGCCGTCTGGATATTCGAAGCCGCACAAAAGGAGCATAATCTCAAATTACAAATGCTAAATATCGAATTGGAACGAGCTGAATTGCAGAAACAGACAGCTATAAATGAGTTGAAAGCTTCAGAAATTAAAAAAAGGCTGATTGAGAATCAAGCGGCCGATTATTACAGGTGGGCGGCGTTACGTTTGATCGAGAACAAGAAATAAAGTGTTTCTATTAAGCATGAATTGATATATTGATTTTTAAACAATTTTTTATATTCATTTTTATGTTATAATTCGATATTACAAGCCTGTACTAAACTTGTGTCACTAGTTAGACTGTACTGACTATACCTATACTACGTGAATGCTTATCATAGCCAATGGTTTACTTGCTGCGACACCAGCGCCTCTAGCGGCTCGCTTGAGAATCACTAAAACTGGTGAAAAACGTCTCACAGTCTCTGCTCAGTTTAACGTATAGTCCGTGTTTGAAGTTCGTCATTTTGTAAAGATATCAGCTCGTTCGGAACAGAGTGAATTACTTGAAAGTAAAGATGCAGCGTGTACCAGCAATTCTCACGAGAAATATGGCCTTCATGAGGTAAATCATTTGATATCATTGATCGCTTTAGTTGTAATTGGTGGATTTCAACTTTACACGTACGTCTTTTGTCGAACTCCTAATTACGCCGGCTTTTTCAACGACGACGTGACTGGCTCGTTGCCCTGTATAAAATTTTTCAGCACTACAGTCCTACAGCTTTCTTCTCTTACGTACTTTGTTAACTGTTTTTCTCATTTGTGTTCTATTTAAAGAAAGCTCAAGTATTAATATTCTAATCAGTGCAGTGATCGACTTCATGTTCTTTGGCTGTCTCTCTACGTATCGGCTGAATTCGTGAAATTACATAATAAATTGTACTTTTAAATTTTGATTTAGTATCCAGAGATTTCTCTGTACGTCTGGATACAATATTGATTTCGTGTGCTGGAATGTGTCTGCTGCAACCTCTAATGACTATACGACTTTATTGATTCTAGTCAATTTGTAAAAGTTACTGGGACTACGAGAATTCTTTCTCTTCGTCGTAATTTTTACTTTTATACCTATTAATTGTGCCAATTCTTATAAATTTAAATTGCATTGTTGTAAAAAGTCTATAAAATGGCAACGCTCCAAAATATATTCTTTTAACGAAAGCAGCTATTAGAATGATCGCAATTATCTAAAGTTAAAAACTAGCACCTTAAAAGAATCTTGTTTTTTTTCTGTGCCAACCTTATGTCACCTAAAGTTCACGAACATCTTTCTACAAGGACTTTTTTTATTTTTTTCTCTGCCAATTTTTTGAAATAATTTATTTGTAGTTAAGATTAAATTATATTTCCAGACAAATTCTCCTCTGCTGAATCTTCATAAGCTTGGTGACAATAAATCCCCAAAAAAGAATAACTACAATACAAACCTTTAAATCCTAATTGTTCAGCAGTTGGTAACAATACAACCCTCACTAAGCAGAACATGAGATAATCACCGTGCGGTATGAATTCTTCATTGCCGACGGGAGATTAATCGAACAAAAGAAATGAATAAAACAATTTTAAATGAGTAAAAGACAATCCTAACACAGTATGAAATTACGGAAAAATTAAAGGTACCCTTCACACTATTGAAATTGATTATTCACTCATGTTATCATCAATAAAGTTTGTTAAAAATAATTATTTATCTGGCAATAATAAGAAACCGGTAACAATCAGACACACCAAAGCGACACCGTTTCTATTCAGAGACTGTTTAGTAATGAAAATTACCTGACTGCTACCTTAGGGCTTCTCCCCGCATCAGACTATCCCCACATTCACACTCCTATCATCTTTCTAGCTGCAACTTGTATATATTCTAATATACCGCAAAGAAAACGATCGAAATGTATTGGCAATTCCCAGTAGACCTCATTTTTCTAATAAAAATAACACGACTACACTGTAACACTATAGCCATATATATATTGCAAAGTATATTCTAGATACGTATATACAGTATAAATAGATGTACAGTTTGCTATACGCCGTGTAAAGATACATGCGCAGTTCCTTATTGTGTTCATATTTATCACTGTCATCGAACCAAGTGCATTTAAACTTGTTTCGCAAGTAAATCCACACTCGGTACAAAGCTTACTATGGTAAAAGTAATTTTAAGCAATTTGAAAATTAATTTTGGCATGTCTTTATAATTTTATAGTCAAGTCAGGATGGTCGGTGAACGTGGAAGTGGGGCTGGTAAAGGAGGTGGTGGTGGTGGCACCATCAGGGAAGCTGGAGGTTCTTTTGGAAAGATGGAAGCTGCCCACGAAGATCAGTACTTCTACAATCAGGTAACCAATTTATTTGAAAGACGTTAAAGGTTGATTTTGATTTTAAAATTGTTCTTTTTTTACCTAGCAAAAAGAACAGCTGCAGAAACTTCGAGAAGGTCTTCACGACGAGATCAGTTTCCACGAGGAACAGATCAAACGTCATCAAGAAGCTATCAATCGCCATAAGAAGAGAATCGACGATATGCATGACAAGTAAAATGTCGCTGATTGCATAAAATTCTTCATCGTGTCTCGTCGACGACGTGTAAACGTTACTTCAAACTCTGCCGGTGGAATCATGCAGCGATAGTGATGCGTCATACTGTAATTTTTTCAAATAAGGAATGTTAACCTACGTAGAAATAAAATATTTTGCTTTTACTAGTTATCAAGAGCTCTGATTTAAATAATCAAACTTGCGTGTGTATTTAAAAAATTAAACTTCAACCTCATGCGTTCTGTTTTTCGCTTCTTTCATTTCAAATGATAAACAGGACCACTGTTTGTTTTTATTTTAGATATAGATATTTCTCACATCCTGTTATCAAAAAGCACTGTAGTATTTCTTGAAAAACGTCGTTTCGTGACATTCCGTCTTCCTTTGTTCTGTCAATGATTTGTAAATAATTTTTGTTCTAAATTACTGTAAAGCACAAATGGTATCTCTTGAAATAATTGTAAAATTCGTCGCCACCGAAGAGTCCTTTTGTGGTGTATCCATTTTTGAGTAACGATGTTTCGGCATATTTTTAAAGGAATCTATGGCACTGGGAACAGGTAAAATATATGAACATAAAGTCTCGTATGGTTTACACAAATGTTACTTTTATTTTTGGTTATATTTTCTCGTTTAGAATTACATTGAGTACACGCAATAGAAACTTAACAGACGTGGTAGGTTCGATGCATTTGACTGTTTTACAGCGGTTTCAGGTATTTCGTGAGAAAAGGAAGTGATTCGAGCAAAGATAAATTTTTTGAAAAAGACGTCGCGTACGAGAGCGAATACTATTATAAGCAGGTACCATTATAATGCAAAATCTTTACCAATATAAAGTGTGCAACGACATTAAAAGTTTTACGGATGCAACAGCTGTGTAAAAAGTACAAGAAAAATCTTATATGATAACCTTAAATTACAAAAGTATAAACCAATGGAGCGATGCGTCAGTACAAATTTGCTACTCGTGATCTTTGTTAAGTATTTTGCAAAACAACCTTCCCACGTTGCAATCGACTGTAATATTTATTTTATTGCATCGTTATTTGCATTGCCAAATTATTTTGTTACAACCACGAGAAATCTGGCGGATTACTTTTATCGATTAATACTTTATTCGCAGGACAGAGAATTGCTGGAGATTTTGAAGCAAAAAACTCAAGACGAGGTAAAAAGTATGCAGAATGAAGTTCGCACGATGCGTGATAAGATTGAGGAATATACTCGTGACATAAATGAGGATCTTCGATTTTTAAAAGGACTCGAAAAAGATTTACCAGCAACTGATACAAAAGAGTCTTGAATGAGAGAAAGTACAAATTTTTTGAAAATTTCTATATCAGCATTCAAATTCTGTATAATCTCTGTGCAATGGAGTGCATGAAGAAACAGCGTTACGTTTTATAGAATTTCTTAAAATTGCCCAAACCGTGACAAAAAATTCTACAGAATTAGCAAGAGACGTTCGCGTTACAACACCAAAAACGATATTTTACTTAACAATAGTTACTCAACTTTCGTCAGACAGCCTGGCAATAACGTGCAAAATACTTTAAAAAATTTCTCAATCCATGTCTCCACCAGATAAAAGAATAAGCGTAACATTTTTTCCTGCCATTTCGAAATGGAGAAGAACTACATGGGTACTCAGAGAACAATTTTTTCTGTACTAAGTTATACATTTTTATATTGCTATTAACAAGTCCCTTTATTTGAAATTGTAAATTATAAATTCAATCCACATTGAATTCGCAGTCAATTAATTTGCGAAATTCAAAAAGGACGACTCGTCTTACAAGATAAACCGTAGTTCAGGTCTTCGACGCTAGATGGCAGCACGATCGCTAACAAAACATGGCGGCCACTCAGCAAAGGAACGTAGACGATCGTTGCGCCCTCAGTGTCGCACGAATCATTGATCAGTGTGGTGTGTTCGCGTTGTTGCTCCGTGGTTAGTGTTACTCTCCAAGAACGTTTCGTTGGTTTTTACGTTAAAAGTGTTGGCAGCCGGGCTCCCACGGGCCCCAAAAAACGGCGCGCGACATGCAGCCGAGGATATACGTGACTCTTGCGATCGGCGCAGCGATTTTCATTGGATGCAACGCCGCCGCAGCCGAGGTAAGCTTCATATAAGGCAACAAAAAATCAGTCAGTGCATTTCAATGAGTCTACTGTCATTTCTATCCGCGCTACTGTCTCTCCGTTTCAACCCGATGCCTACTTAGTTCCATTAAAAATCAAACGATACATTTTCGGCCGTGCTGAATCATCGGAACAACACAATTCTACCAAAAACTCCAAAAGCTTGAAAATGCGTTTATTCCCACTCTTTTTTGTATTTTAATATTACTGAATATTGCACGTAGACGTTCTCTCAAGGAGTAGCTTTATTTTATTAACGTTATAGTATCTTCTTTTGTCAGCTTCGCTATAATCTACCCTTAAAGGCATTTGCTTCCATCCGTCGCTCTTTTCCTAGTCTCTTCCACTGGATGAGTCGCCTCCGGCGAAGTTGCATTCACTAATCGACTCGGAATTGTATTTCGGACGATCCCAAGCACAGGCTATTGAGATACGTGTGCATTCCTCTATTCCTTAGCTCACGATTTTATGATGTATGTTATTACGAATTTCGAGTATCGCCGACGATAACTCTAATGGTTTTCGTGCAGGCGGGACTATCAACAGGATATGCATTAAGATTTATTTTCATTCAAGACATTCGCAGTGATATCATCGTTCTTATGAAATCCTTACATTCATACGATGAATTATATCTCTGTGCGACTCAGGCTTAGTAGCTTTGCAATTCCTCATATATTCTAATTTCTAATGTAATAACGCGTCGTCTCCTCTGGGAAATATGAACTCATATGTAAAAATAATATCTAGCTGAGTCCTTCAATTCTTTCTGAGAAAACCGAGCAGCTTCGAATTCACGTGCGAATGGGAGCCGTAAACAAAAAATAAATTTGTTTCTTTGACTGTATCGAAATTCGTACAGAGATATAATTTTTCATATAGAAGCAGACGGTCTCGATTTAATTTGTGCAAGTTTGGGGAGCAGATTCAAAGAGAATCGGTTCCGGTGATTTCGCAGGGCCGAATCGTGACTCACGTTTTTCGCTCTTTGAGAGGCGCGAAAGAAAAAAGAGGGCGTCAAAACAACCCCCATGGGGGTTGGATACGTTATTCGCCCCCCTGACGTTAAATTGCTGCTGCTGGCCACATGCCTTCTCATTCAAATCCGAAAACTTCACCCCGCAATAAAAACAGAAAATCACCCTGTGTCTTTCCCCAATTTAATCGCACGTACTGCGCTCACGTACATTTTTTATTTCCTTTTTCTTTTGGATGTTTTAATTCATACGTGTACTTGCTCGGGAGGACGTATCGTTTTTTTGGACAATTTTTTCCTAATCGATCTTTATTAAATGACTCCTACTCACGACATTCTCAATTATATCTTGAGTAATTGCACGGCGAACCTCGAATTCAGGGTGTATTAGAAATATAATTCGCGCTACGTATCGTTAATTGGACGCTAATTTTCTTTTGCGTGACGCGTCCTAATACTCTTACCAATCTAATTTGCATCATCAATATTAATTATATATACTCACGCGCATAACGCGAACTGGATTGTTCCGTATTGTTAAACAATTGTTAAGGTGCGTCGCTAATGAAACATTGAAGTAAGAAAAAGGACTGCTGAAAATCCACGGCAAACAATGACAATAATAATTCTTGAATTTCGTAATGACGTCTGTATTCGTTGATTTTTTCGATCCCCGTGACGTAATGAAATTTTGGGAATTAATTTTGAAACCATACGACGTCCTGTTCACGTCCCTTTGATATACGTTTGTGCTACCCTTTGTATATACGAAAATACGAATATTTCTTTTCATCTCTACTTTCGGGAATACTCTTTTTTTTTTATTCGGAATTTTTTTAAGCAATGCCGATATAAGAACAAGGCAAATTTAAGGGTTGTAAAGGGGCTTCGTAGTATTGCTGGAAATACACCCTTTAAAGTTGAAACGATGCGTGAATTGCCACGTCGTCCAAGGTTTCTCGCTGGATTAAATGCTGGATAGGGAGTTTACTCGGTTGAGGTTGTGTGGGGTTGGCATTCCGAATACCGAAAACGCAAAACCAGCTCGTTGGCGCGAGAGATACGTTCTGGGTACACAAGGCGACCCTCTAAACGGCATTGGCGTAAACCCACCGGTATAATACACAGACTATACACAGGTAGGGTTATTGTTACAAAAATATCATATCCCGTAACTCGATACTAGTAGGGAACCGTGCACTTTATTTCCTTGTTAAACGTGTCCCTCGGTACACCGTTACTCGCGTGAAATAGTTTTGGGTGGACGGTTTTTTATTTTTCACGAGGCGGGAAAATTCAAATGTTCAAAAATCCCAGCACTCGAACGTACAAGGTACACGAGGCCCATTCACACGAGATTACCGTGGAGAATCGTTGTTCCCTCTTAGCAAGTAAATAAATCCGCTCTATAAAACAACCAGTTACTCCTGGTGTCTCGTAAAATCGTGGCTGCTTACAATTTCTTGGACATTTCCTGCAGAATTATGTACCCCTCCACGTACACGAGCGAAACGGAATGGACTTTAATGGCTGTCGCCTCGGTCACTAAAGTCGAACAATTCCGTTGAGTTGGCACTGACTGGTATGTGATCTCTTTTGTAACAATATCAGCCATGTTTTATACCCCTACGTTATTCACAAGTCACCCGGTATATTTACGGCGTCGGTTGGTACACTTTTTTCTTCTTTTTTTTTTCTTAGAAGTTTTTCACGACCTCCGTGTTATTTTTCAGCAACGCCGAGCTAACTGTATTAGGTCGATTAGTATATGGGCGTACACTGGTTACGTCTACCCGGTGAAGTTTTCGATATCGATTGGACCTTCCATTAAGTAAATATGATCGAATCGATGAAATTCCTAGGTATGTATAAAAAGTGGCTTTGTGCTAGGAGTGCCAACGTTAGATGTAACTCCTGACGGTATATTCAGTGATTTTAGGTTTGTCAATTTTTCAAACTCAAATCCTTCAGCAGGTTACGCTGAATCGAAATTGGTGAATGGATATGACGAGTAAAAATTCACTGAATACGTTTGCGAGCAAGAGACAATTTTCATTGGGTTTAATGTCGTGAAGTCTTTGTTTGTGGTGACTTTCGGGAAATCGATAAACGTTCGTTAACGAGGATCGTGAGCTTTTTTTTCAATTTAAATCCATTTACACGACGCAGGCTGTTTCTTCGTGTTCAATTTTGTACGGTTACGTATCGTGGATTCTGATAGTGGGCTTGAGCACTGATAAAATCAGTATTAATGGGCTTGATGATTTTCAACGATTATGCTTTTCAATGCTAGCTCGATTTCTCACTTAAGCTTCGCGCCTAATGATTGTTTCAGCAGGATCGCGTGACCGCGATGCGTTTGTCGCTCGCGCGTCCTTCTTTATTGGCTACGAGGTGACTTTTGTCTTTGGTAGATGCTAATCGGACGGGATTAAGGCGGCTTTTGTATGTGACAGATATATACGTTATTTCAGCGGCAGTTATAGCCAGTAGCTTGTTCGGTAAATGTTACTTGGTGCGCAGTTTGCAGTGCGCCGCCTCGTCGGTTCACCGAAGCGGACGACAGAGGCGCCACTGTCGATATTCGAATCGCCGATAACGTCCGCAAGTAACGATACGTCTGACCCATGTCCCCCATTGGGGATATAGCCATAAGGAAAGGAAGCAAGAAAGAAACGATACGTCTGTTTTGGAAACGCGAGAGGAACATTCTGACCGTTGAAACGTCGCGGGGAATTACGCTAACGTACCTCGATCGGTTTTCGAAGACTTTTACGTCATTCACTTGTTTCTTCTGTTTCTGTTTTCTCGTTTCTCTTTCTCCTCGTTATACTTGTAGTCCTCTATGGTGTTAGAATTACATCTTCTTTGTCACTTATTTTCTGCACCCTGACTTTGTCACGCCAGTTCGCATTTGGCTTTTGCGTTTTCCGTGGCTTTACGTCTGGTTGAAATTGGGCAAATTTAACGTACTTTTTTTTTGTACGAGAGACAGACAGGGATCAAACGATTTATAAGTGGTACACGGGGAAGCTGTGGTCCGTTGGTATTATATTTCCATCAGTGAGATAACCAAGGATTACAGTTTCAGTGGTACAGATCGCAGGGGGAATCCCCAGTCGAACTGAAAAGAAAAGTAAATAAGAGTGCGATACGGGGCTCTATACGGATAGAGGAAGGGAAAAAAAAGAAAAGTCGAACAAAGCGAATTTACGAGAATCTACAATGTGGAAATTGCCTGGTTATTTTCGAGTTGTCGCTCGAGGAGTTCCTTCGAGACCTTCCGTATACTGTTCTCTCTCTCTCCGACAGTCGAGTTCGTGGAAACTCGGCGGAGAGAGACGTCTGCTAGAAAAAGAAAAAAAAAGAACTGGAAACTCGAAAGACAAAAAAGTAGCAAGATTTCATCCATCTCCAGATTTACCGCAGGCGACAACTTTTTCGTCGTCTTCGCTCTTTGCCCGAGAACCCTATTCTTTTACGTAGAGTTATTATCCCTCTCTCCCTTTTCGATCCAAAAAATAGTCTCGTGAAGGAAACAGAAAGGGGGGAAATTATGGCCGCTTCAGCGTCCAATCGATCTGACGAGAGCTTCGCGTAATATTCAGATGTCAAAGAGACGTTGCGAATGCACATGGAAGAACGTACCAGCTCGTTAGTACACGTTGTGTAATATTAGATCCTTTGAAAGTCGAAACTCCGTAAGCTTCGTGGACGCGATGTAAAATTTATTTATGTTGAACTTTTCTAAGGACGTCGTATACTTACTCTCTATGCGTAAACGTGAATACACTTTTGTAGTTGATGGATGAAAAACGCGTAAGGACGGATTCAAACTGAGGGACATGCTCGTTGAATCCGCTGCCGCCGGGCGGCGCTGCGGTCGCGCGCTGCTACCGACGCACGTCGGGAGACTCTCTATTCCGTTTATTCTTCGTGACTGTCATAGAAGGAGCTTCGCGAACGACGGAGACGCTTAAAGTTCTTTTGAGAAATTTTACGTAGATGAAATTACGAAATGGCCTGGGTTAAGATGGATTACGCGTGTGACAGAGTTTCCTTTCGTCCTCCACAAGTTCTGGAAAGGATTCATCAAGATCGATATGGTTGGCAAAGCCCGGCAGACCAGACAGGCTTAAATCTCGTTGACTTTGGATTATCTTTATTTACCTCCAGCAAACGTCCCTTTCAATTTCCATCCTCTCTGCGCATGCATGACATTCCTCGAGCTGTGGACGTACGTACGATTAACTTTGGCTTACCTTTTATTGTCATTATGTGTCGAGATCCTTTTTTTTATAACTTTCGTCAACCCTCAAAAATATTTACTTTCGCTCCGATAACCCCGATTACAAGGATCGCGGGTTCTTCGCTATTGTCTCTCGTTCCATGCTGTTTTTGTCTCTTTATTCTCAAGGGGAATTAGTCAATCAAGACATTTCATTAATGCTTTAGCAGACGTGACGAATTGACGTATCGCGGTTCTCTGAATTCAAATGTTATAACCTATAAATTCCAATTTACGATAATTCCTATCAGGCATGATACACGGTCATTTGTATGCGCCATTTTGAAAATCACGTGCGTTTTTTTTACTCCGAATTGATAATCTCCTTTTTCTCTTCTCTTTCTTTGCTTCACCCTACCTTAGGACTCGCGATATTTCTTTCACTCGTAACCATAATCACCAATCACCGTACGCTCCAACGCGTAAACATCCTCCTGTCGTTTCAACTCGCGCCACAGAGAGTTCCCCTCGACAATCCATCGTTTCTTTAACCCTACCGTGAACACTATACACCGGGTGTCCTTACAGTAAGTATACGCAATACAAACTCCACAAGTATCCCGCAAGAGTAACCCCATGCGCCACTCAGCATTGTATAGTCGACAAAAGTCATGCCCGTTGGAGTAGGCAGAAATCAAAGGATTTTGAGGGGATATTTTTTTTGAAAAACAAAAAAAAAGAAATTCCAAACGCAAAAGAAGTACTTCCGGCTCCACTCAACTTTCAATTACTTTTGTCAGTATTTCAGAACGACCCCACTGAATACCAGTGATCAATGCGATAAATTAATAATTAACCCAAATAAAAATGATCATGTTTTCCAAACACAATCTTTTTTTAATCTTTCTCGTTATCTCATATCAATTGTAAATCACTGGTATCGATAAGTCTAAGAAAAATCATTCTTGATAACCCAGCCTGCCCACGGTCGTGTCTATTGTCAGCGACACCCGTTAGATTATTTTCGTGTCAAGAGAGCTGGCTAAACATTCGGACTAAGGTCCAACATCTTAAGAAACCGCCCGCGCAGTGCCACGCACAAGAATCGTTGCGTAAACACGCACCTACGTCGAGAAGCTCGTGTCTTTTATCCCCTATGTATATATATATTATGCACCCACGTCCAACATTTACAGAGAACTTTCAGTGCCAGGAGCGTATGACGTGGACCGCGTGCCTTGCGCTCAAATAACAAAGTCAAAAATTTATAATGACCGCACTTCGCGTGCGTCACTTCCGTTCCTACTCGAAAGATGCCGTGTTGCACAAGAGGATCGATCGGCACGATACTAAAGT
Source organism: Trachelus stipa (assembly GCA_036026315.1). NCBI lineage: Eukaryota > Metazoa > Arthropoda > Insecta > Hymenoptera > Cephidae > Trachelus > Trachelus stipa. Next base: position 36,036 of record JAYRCB010000363.1, read on the forward strand.
GGCAGAAGCAACGGTAAGGATCATAAGTGCTGCTACTGAGATTTCAGGCGTCTTCGTTTTCATCCTTGAAACACCCTTTTATGTGGATGAAGAATTCTTCCTTTTGTCTACCCTTAGGACGCGCCCGTATACCTCTACACAGTATTATACAGAGCTACGTAGCTGCGTAATAAAACGAAACGTATACATAACCTCCTTTGCACGTACGTACGAAAGTACACGTAGCTGTTTCCCCATCCTTCCCCCTCCCAACCTACTCATCCAATCCATTCTATTCTATTGCTTTTGCATTGCGATCAAGTGAAGTGGG